>JAEIFU010000603.1:0-114722 GCA_018904235.1 Lordiphosa stackelbergi
ATCGGGTAGCACTATCGATTCCGCATAGTGGTGCTTGCAGTTTTGAAAAAGTTGAAATTAATGGCCAGCATTATTAAAGTGAATAAAAAAATAAATTAATTATTTAACATTTTCAATAGTTTATTTTATTTAGTGAAGTGCGGCTATAGTTATGCACCGTGCGAAAATCGAAAATGAAACATAACGGTTCATTTTTGCAAATTACTAGAGGTGGAGAACTATCGATAGCACTATCGACACTATCGATGGTTGGGCGCTATCGAGCCGCCATCGATGGCAGACCTGCACTCTCGATTGCAACCAAGCACCATCGATAGTGCAATCGATAGTTGGCGTTTCACATCACTAAAAATTGAAATTTGCGCGTGTTCTGTGGCTGCTAAACAATTTTATTAAAAGTGAGAAGCTATTGGTTTATTAGGATTTATTGTTTGAGCCCATCACATATTTACAGTTGGAATAGACGTTGATACTCGAGCTTATTTTACCTCAGCAACAATAATTATTGCTGTTCCCACAGGAATTAAAATTTTTAGTTGACTTGCCACTCTTCATGGAACTCAATTATCTTATTCCCCAGCAATTTTATGAGCCCTAGGATTTGTATTTAAAAAAGATATGGATCGCTTCCTTCAAAAAGGTATTTATAATGTATTATACAAAAGTATTTTGATTAACAATGTGTCGAATTTAAGGTAAACGTCGGGCATCTCTCACGCTCAGTGCGTCAAGTGCCGACAAACAGGCTTGCGATTGCAGCAGTACGGACTCTGAAAAAGAAATTATACCTGATATGCAAAGCAATAAAAGAAAGAGTAAGATATCACAAGTGTGGAAATATTTCAAACGTTCTGAAGATAAAAAGCTTGCAAAGTGCCTTAACTGCGGAAAGGAATATAAAACGAGCGGAAATACGTCCAACTTACGCGACCATTTGAAACGCTTTCATCCAGGTTTGGAAGTTCATGTCCCAGATTCAAGCACTCCTCCTGTAGTTGCTTTGAGAGATACTGACAACACCGCATCTACAAGCAGCAGCTGTAGATCAAGTATGCACTCAGTAGCTTCATACTTCAAGAGAGCCGTTTTGTACGACTCTAATTCGAAACGTAAAACTGACATAGACAAGGCTTTAACGGAAATGATTGCCAAGGATGTGCAGCCATACAACATAGTGGAAAATGAAGGCTTCATAAAGTATACTAATGTTTTGGATCCAAGGTATAAGCTGCCAAGCAAAACACATTTAAGAGATGTGCTGATGCATAATTTGTTTACGGAAACTTCGCATAAACTGTCAAAAATGCTGGAAGATGTCTCAGATATTGCGGTCACATGTGACTTGTGGACGTCACGTGCCAACGCCAGCTTTTTGACCGTCACATGTCATTTTGTTTACGATTTTGAATTAAAAACAGCATCATTAGCGACAAAAAAACTTGTGGACAAAACGAATCATTCTGCTCAAAACATTGCAGACACATTGCAAGAGATATTGGTTCATTGGAATGTCCTCTTCAAAACCATATGCATTGTCACCGATAATGCCAGTTCAATGCTGAAAGCATGTGAATTATTAAAAATACGGAATCTTCCATGCTTTGCTCATACGCTGAATCTGGTGGTGCAAGATGGGCTAAAGTTCGAGAAAGATGAAGCAATGAAAGCTTTGTTTAATAAGTGCAAAACAATTGTTACATTTTTTAAGAAAAGCACCATAGCAGGCGAAAAATTAAAAATGGTTCAAGAAAAATTTTCATATACGCTCTTACAAGAAACGCCAACAAGGTGGAACAGTTTTTATTTAATGGTTGATCGTTTAATTAGTACAAATGATGCCATTGCTCAGGTATTACTGTCAACGACCAATGCACCACAACCATTCAGTGCAGAAGAAATTAATATATTAAAGGATATTGTTAAAATATTGGCTTTGTTTTATCAAGCGAGCGAAAAAATATCTGGCGGTAAATATGTGACAATTTCTTTAATAATACCGATGGCATATGGACTCCACCGCAAAGTTCAAAGTCTGACACCACAATTAGAAACAACGGAAGGAAAAATTATGCAAAACGCTCTATTGGAATCGATAGTAAAACGGCTTTCTATTTATGAGCAACGGACAACCACCAAGATAGCTACAATATTGGATCCACGATTTAAAAGGAGCGGCTTTCAATACAACTTAAATGCAGAGCAAGCATCAGCATTATTTGAGAATGAGTTAATGAGCTTGTCTATAAAAGAAACACCAACTAATATTCACTTGCCGTCGGAGTCCAAAGCTCAGGACACATTGTTTGATTTTTTGGAGGAAAGACCGGCGAAGCATGGAAACGCGCGATCTGATGCCATTATAATTAAAAGGCAGTATCTGGAGGGGCCATAGCCCCACAAGAAATGGATCCTCTTTTATGGATTAAGGTAAGCCTAAACAACGAATTATTAATACTCAAGATATATATATGTATATATATATATATTACATTTCATTTCAGGTGAACCAAACTGACTTTCCTTTACTTAAAAAGATGTTTTTTAAATACTTGTGCATTCCTGCAACGTCCGTGGAGTCCGAAAGAGTGTTCAGCAAGGCGGGACAAATTATTTCGGACAGGCGAACCAGGCTTAAGGAGGAAAACATAAATATTCTTTTGTTTTTGAATCAAAATTTTTGGATTAAATAAATATAATTTTCTTGTTTACTTTACAAAAAAAAATATTTATGTAGGACGATATTATCGACGACTATCGATAGCACTATCGACACTATCGATGGTTTGAGAAAAACAATCGTTGGCTATCGATGGCGCCGACTATCGATAGTTCTCCACCTCTTTAAACGCTTTTTCGCAGATTCAATTATTTTAAGTTAAGCAGTCTTGAGGTAAGTGCTTAAAAAACCCGTGGAATTGTTAGGGATTTTCCATAACAGATTCGTGTTCAGCACAAGTAAATAATTCAATTTTGTTGCCTAGTGCAATTCAACTCTTGTTCTAAATAAAGGACGTACACTTCTGAATTTCGCTATTCAACTGAAGGTCGAAAAAATCCAATTTTAGAACATAGTGCATTATTATTAATTTGTATTAGTAGAGTTCGAAAATAACTAAAAAATCCCACAAAATTTGCTTTAGACACAAATAATTCTAAAATTTAAAATAATTGCATACTTTTAGGCATTGACTTTTATTATACAAAGTAAGATATTCGTAAATTTGCAATAAAAAGTATGTTACACAAGTTTTTAGAATATTTTATGATTTATGTTTCGAGTGTGTTTAACTAAAATGACATACTTAAAGTAAAAGTAAAGTAAAGTACTTAAAGTAAATAAAAACTTGTGAATAGTCAATTAATTATTGTAAATAAGAGGACTTATTGCACAATTAAATATTCAATCCTATGTGTGAAATATAATTTGTTGTAGCCTCACTAATTATACTTAGCTTATATTTTTCACCCCTTCGATGCTTCTCTTCACAACACTCTCTTATCGATGGCATCAAAATTCTCAATTTTATAATAGTTTGTGTACGATTCGCTTATGATGAAATATTTGCTAGTTTTGGTGCTTGTCGCGAACTTTGCCAGTTGTTGTCATCATCGTCAGCAGTTTCTTTTCTCTTCCCAAGTTAGTTGTGTCTCGTGCTTCGCTGTCTGTGGACGCTTTTAATATCTGTCGGAATAAAATATTTGAAAAAGGTACCGGTGCATTTTTATTTGCTCAAATATGTAATAAGTGCATATCGAAATAGCACATTCAAACAACCAAAAAAAAAAATATTCATTCTATTTTAGATATTCTTAAATATGTATATTGTATATTTTAGTGCATCATTTTCGGTCGATTCAATTTGTCTTAACTAAATCAAATAAATTGTTAAATTTCCCATTTCATGCTTCTGTAAAATGAACCCTGGGGATGTAAAATTAATGCATGATAGAAAAGAAAATACGATTTTAATCAACGACTGTTTAATTGTATTTTAAACACATAAAAAATAAATACATATTTAATCTTGTGATGCCCCAGTTTACAGTTGACGCTCATTACATTCCACAAGTTCTAATTTTTGGACACTTCAGGCTCTCATGTTCTGCTTTCATGACAAATATACTTACGGTTACTAAATCAGGTGTCACAAAACTCGGAATTATTTGAGCAGTCGAAACCGATTGTTCAATACCGAGTTAATTCAATTTGAAAGAAGAGAACGAAAGAGTCTAGTAAGCAGAGATTTGCTTGTCACTTACATAAAAAATTTATACAGTTTTAATTCGAAATACAAACGATTACACGAAAATCGACTCGGAATTCAGAAGGCCCTATGACATCAATAAAGCAGAAATCAAAATTGCTATATAATCGAAAAACGACGAGAACAAGATATACAGAAAAAATGTTGTTTGTAAATTCAACCAATTCTGTGGTTTCGTCGGGTATAATAAAAGTGGCGTAAAACAAAACGTAATGAAATTTACTGGTAAATTTCAACCAGCAATGACGGTGGAAAACGCTCCAACCACCTAAAAAAATTGGTAATTGTCTAGGTAGGGACCTCACTTCAGAAAATTCTAAATAAATTCCCTTCGATAGATGGTGAATTGTGATGAATTTTCATGAAAAGAAAACGTGGGGGTCTTCAATGGTTTCTTTTTTAAACGAATTTTGAAGTTTTAATTTTTTACTTAATAAAACTTACGTATCTGTGTATGTGCTTTGAGAAATATGGCATAGTTGAACTATTTTTCACACTACCCGTTGGAGGTAAAGTTCAAGGCGCGTTTTTTTTATGTGGTATCCCCAAAAGGCCTAGCTAGTCCACGTAAGGAAGTGAAAAACTGAGTTCTTCTTCCTCCTCTCCTTCATCATCCTCCTATAATGAGTTTTTTTAAGAAAAATAAACAAAAAATCTGTTTTAACTAAATCGCAAGCAGAAAATTTTTTTTTTTTTTAATCGCGCGATTTTTTTTTATTAATTTTGTGCAAAAGTATGTAACAGGAAGAAGGAATCATTTCTGACCCTATAAAGTATATATATTCTTGATCAGCATCAACAGCCGAGTCGATATAGCCATGTCCGTCTGTCCGTCCGTTTCAAACAGATTTCATAGATGGTAAGAGATAGAGGTTTGACATGTATGGGACAAATGCTCCTTATACTTGCAGGCAGTTCAAGTTTATTTTCAATTTTTGCCACGCCCCCTCCCGCTCCCGCAATTTTGAAAAAACGTCATATCTCCGACAGTTTTATAGATAGATTATTCGTACCTTCTAAAGATAGGTGGTCATTGGCAATATGTATCGATTTGATAAATGATAAAGAAATGATAAAGATCGGATGAGCGGTTCTCAAGTTATGAGAAAAAAAGATTAAAAATAGAGGAAAGCTAACTTCGGCTCGACCGAAGTTTATATACCCTTTTAGCATGATATATTCCGGCCAGTTTTTTATATGGCCGCTATACGATATATTCATCCGATTTTGATCAAACTCTCCGAAATTGTGTTGAGACAGATAATATTCTTAACTGGAACGTACAAAGACGCTAAACCGATTCTGCAAAAACAAAAAGTTTTTATCACTAAAACTATTTTTTCGACCGATCATTCCTATGGCAGCTATATGCTATAGTCATCCGATTTGGATCAGACTTGACAAAATTGTGTGTTAGCATATCATATTAATTATTAACGAGTTTGGGAGCGATAGCATTGAAAACAAAAAAGTTTTTCATACTAAAACTTTTTTTCAGACCTATCTTTTAGCAGTTGTCCGAGTTTGATAAATCTCGGTGAAATTATGTGAAATCATAGAAAACCTATAAATACGAGGGTTGGGAGCGATAACATTGAAAACAAAAAAGTTTTTCTAACTAAAACTACTTTTTCAACCGATCGTTCCTATGGCAGCTATATGCTATATGATATAGCTATAAAAGACTTCGTGCAAAGTTAACGATAGCTTTAAAAGTGAGGGAGGAGATAGCATAGAAACAGACGGACGGACAGACGGACGGACAGACGGACATGGCTATATCAACTCAGCTCGTCATGCTGATCAATAATATATATACTTTATGTGGTCGGAGATGCTTTCTTCTGTGCGTTACAAACATCCGGACAATTTCAATACAATATAAAAAAGACCCCTTCCACGCACACGCAAACAACACCGCATTGCATGCATCAAAGACAGAGAGAGAGAGAGAGAGAGAGAAAAAAACTTAGAGATGAGCACAGTGGCAGCGACGCATTCAGCATATACACCTGGTACAGAGTATGTTATATGTAGTCGTGCTTGTCCGACTTTCTCACTTGTTTTTAAAAAAAATTTTCCTCAGGTGCGTTTTCATAAACGCTCACCTCCGAAATATTAATATCATTGACTATTGTTTTCGATGTTGGATTATACAGCAGTCCAATTGCCTCAAAGATGTAATGAATCCTGTCCTTATGATTCGGAAACCGTTTGTGAAACATAAATTTTGCCAAAAATCCGACATAATGATCCTTTTTCCGCCCAAAATGAGGCAAAGTCTTTCTATATTTTGGGTGTGCGCACGGGTTGAGGGATCCACAAAGTTATTTGAGTGTTTAACAGTTTCGTATTGAAACCGATCATCATTTAGGCAATTCTACGATTTCCAGCAATCTGAAATTATTGTGGATCCTTTAGCTATATTCTCTTTGATAATTTTCAAAAGAGTGTCCTTTCCACGGTCTTCCACCGGAATTATAAAGAATTTTTCGGACTCTCGCTCAACCACCAAAAATCCACTGACCATCCACAACCCCGCCACAATTATATTTGCGCTTGCCAATTTTGGATTCATCGATTTCAACGATTTTTCCATGGCCACCAATTTTCCCACAACTTTTCCGAATAGACCAATCAATGTAGACTTCCCTTAAAAAGTTTTTCCAGTCTATAATTGATTGCCTGGCCCAGCCCAATCCGTTTTTCAAAAACATAATTTCACCTTTTAAGGGGTAAAATGTAATCAAATAGTATTTAAAAACTGGTCACAAAAAAGTTAATTTTATCTTTTAAGCGAACAGTATCCCATAATACAAAATTTCCAATGTCCTTGATGGATAGTTTGGAATCAGCAAAAAAAGGTGTTTGTGCGAATACTCTCAGAAAAGTTGCACTGTTTTGTTATTTTTCTTTCTGTTCCCGTTTGTTGGAGCGGGACACCTTTTTCAGCACCGAAAGAATAGTTGGTTGCCCTTTTCTGCTGTTTTGCAGTCAGCTCCACAATTATCACATTTTTTTTCGCGTAGAATACACTTGTGGCGCTTTAAATACTCGATGACTTCTCCTTCCGATAAGGATACAAAGTTGGACACAGTTTTAATGGGAAACATTGAATGACAAACTAAAAATCTATTAAACTTTAATTAAATGTGACATATTTTCCAAAGCATATGTGCCGCTTAATAGATACTGCATTAGCTATTTTTTTGATGACGCTTAAGGGATATTTTCGTCCTTCCTTGCGCGTTTTTTAATGCCCTTTTAGCCAATTTTTTTTTTTTTTTTTTTATTTTTCTTAATATTGTAAGCCGCCCCATTGAGGAAAAGCCCAATCTTTTAAATTTAAGTAATAAATGTTGATATTTTACTTTACTCATAAAAACACACTACTACTACTACTACACTACATATAATTTTTCATTAAAAAAATTAAAGCTTCAAAATTCGTTTAAAAAGAAACCATGGAAGACCCCCCCAAATTTTTTGCATGAAAATTCTTCATAATTCGCGGTCCATCGAAGGGAATTTTTTTAATATTTTCTGAGGCGAGGTCCCTATACTAAACAATTACCAAAACATTAATATTACCATTGTTTACAGTAAACTCATATTATGTGTAACGCAGCACCAGTACAAATACCACGGGTGGCTAGGCTGACTCTAACTCGGACCCATGAACTGAACATGTT
Source organism: Lordiphosa stackelbergi (assembly GCA_018904235.1). Lineage (NCBI taxonomy): Eukaryota > Metazoa > Arthropoda > Insecta > Diptera > Drosophilidae > Lordiphosa > Lordiphosa stackelbergi. The sequence continues at coordinate 7,958 of JAEIFU010000603.1, forward strand.
TTAAGCGCCGACTCAACGCGGTCGCGTGCTCCACGCACAGATGGCAACGCGTCTAAGATATTACTTGTACTGAATCTGCCTCCAAACATACAACAATAATTTCTTGCAAATATAAAGTTAAGTTAAAACAAGAGTTTCTTAAGAAGGTGAGGCAAGCTTATATGGTTCTTAGCTGCGACCGCGAAAATGGGGGCGAAGTAGTCAGCGCAAAATATTTGTTTATATTTGTAGTTGGAAAGGATAAAAGAACGCTCTCCCACGTTGCATTTTTACTGCCTCATGGCTTGCTCGATAAAAATCTACGACATTGGATTTTGTTGTGTGTTTTTCCAAATGTAACCAAATGTAAATTTTGTACTTAAAACAGATTTTGTTCAGCCTCCTTTGAGCATTCTGCTTTTATTGAAAGGCTGTTCCCGTTTTTCGAAAACGATCAAATTATTCGGTTTTAAAAGTGAGCCTTTTATAGTAATGAAAAGTAATTGACAATTTTCATGTCAACGGTTTTATTTTTATCTATCCAATAGTTTAATATTAATAGTCTTTTTTAACCATTCAAATATTGGGCTTCAATTTGATTTACAATTTTATTTTAAAAGTTACCCAGAAATTGAGTAGACGAGCAAAAACGATCGAATGAAACCGAGCTGTTGCAATTCCGCATCAGCGCATCCAGTGCTATCGAATTTTTATGTTACCATTGGAAGAAAACGATCGAACTTTCTCGGAAAATAAATGTATCTATTTCACTATACAATCGTTTTACTTTTTAAATCCCTCGGAATGGACAGACCGTGTCTTAATACAGATTTTGTTCAGCCTCCTTTGAGCATTCTGCTTTTATTGAAAGTTTTAAAGTACACACTATATGTCTCTGAACAAGCGTTACATCCCTAAAAACCAATTGAACAACGCCAAAATGTTGTTTGTATATTAATCGCAATATATAAGGCTTATCTCCAATTCTCGAACATTTTTGGGAGGATTCAATGGATAGCAGCAGCACTTCCAATACTCCACTAATTATCTTAAAATTAATAAGAAGGAACAACAACTGTGAATTAATATAATATATAATTTATTTATAATAATTTAAAAACCTATTCAGTTAAGCCAAAAATATTGTGAAGTTTTTGTTATGTTTTTGGAAACAACATCTCCACAAAACGCACTTGAAAAGGCTTAAAATAGGCACTTTGAGCAACTTTAAGCTCAAATTACAAAAATCTAGACGAGATGAACTATTTCCCAAAACAGATTTGTGTTCAGCATAAATCATCTAGAATCAGCATCACCCCTTTTAAGAACTGAACATTGTTGACTAGTGTAATTGATAAAATGTGTTGCCTGTCTCTAACATTAACTTAATCTTACCATTTAGAACTTTTGCAGTAACCATGCTGTGCCTTGATCCTAGGAGATGGGGAGCGCTACTATCGTTGCTTTATCTAGCAACAACAGTTGGCTCTTTGAATATCTTGGGCATGTTTCCCCATCCGGGCATCAGTCATTTTAAGTTCTTCCAACCCATCATGCGTGGACTGGCCGAAGCGGGACATAGCGTGGATGTTGTGAGTCCTTTTCCGGATAAACAGCCAGTGCCTGGCTATACCGATTTTCGGTTGCCTGTGGCCAATCTTGGTGATGCCATTGGTTTCGAGGTAACAAATGTAGTTTTTAAATTAATACCGTGAACCTACTTACAGTCCACCAATTGCAGCAATTCGAGCAAAAGCTTAGCTTCCCATTTCTACTTTCGTATGCCGAGTTCTTTTTTCTCCATAAATTGGGCAAAAATGCATGTAATCTCACCCTAAATGGAGAGGCCTTGACACAGATACTAAAGCGTCCACCTGGTTACTATGATGTCATCATGATGGAGCACTTTAACACGGATTGTCTAATGGGTGTGGCTTACCAACTGCAGGCACCGGTCATAGCCATGAGCAGTTGTGCGCTGATGCCCTGGCACTACGAGCGTATGGGTGCCCCTTTAATACCGTCCTATATATCAGGTCAATTTCAGGGCCAGTCCCAGGACATGTCTTTTGGTGAACGTCTGGCAAACTGGGTTTTGGTGCATTCACTAAATTTACTTTACAAGTAAGTTGCTTAAAAAATTTAATACAAAATTGCTTCCACACTTTTCAAAGAGGCGATTTACTGATAGCATATTTAACAATGACACAAATAGTTGTAGCTGCACCATTCCGTCAGATTTTGGTGCAGGGTTTTCACAATATGTTTTTGTGATAGGCAATCAAAAATGCTTCATTAACTCAGACTAGGACATGAAGCAATGAGTATGAGTAGAGATAAAATTTACGTGGCCACTCAATTTTAAGGGAAATTCTCCATGTAGAGGCTGTTTTAAGACCTTTTTTAGAAAAATCTTATTTGAAAACGCAGAGTTTTTTCTATTCTGTTATTTTTATTGTGTTACAAACAGATTAAAGTAAAAAAAAAAAATTTTAGTGCTTCGATATGAGGGCTGTTCCAAAGTTATCGGGCGTCAAAGTGGGAGTCCAAAAAAAATTTATAGTGTTGGCGTCCACGATTCCACGTTTCGAGGTTGTGTGCAATGACAACTAACGGGGTTATAACCAGTACAGATGTCATTCTGGTCTGAACCTCGTAATTAACTTTGAAAAATAAAAAATCGATTTTGGGGCCTTTTTTTGTAGTATAGTGCAAAAAAAAATAGTAAAGAATTTTTTAAAATTATGATTGAGGTTCAGACCATAACGGTGACAATTCTGCGTCGATTTCACTTTGATTTATCAAAATCGGTTTAGTGTAACTGGAGATATCATCGCCAGTTCGCAAAACCTGCTTTCGAGATAAATGCCCCGGAAGATTTCTAAGATAAAGAAATGTGCTTGAAATGGTCAAAAAACAGCGAAATTTGCTACATTTCAAATTGCGATGAAAGTTTGGGGCATGGTTGGACGACTGCCCGTGAAGGTATCCCCTTATTTAGGGGTCAAAGCTAAGCTGAAGTTATAATTTTTTGGCGATAACACAAGCGGAATAAATATTGTTTTCAGAATCCTTCAAATGCTAATTTTTTCCACTGTTCTCAGTAAAAAGAGTAAATTTTCATTTGAGTATTTTCGAAAGCGCTGACATTGGTAAATAAGAGGATTAGATTGAACAGTCCAGAAAATATGACGAAATTTGCAAACTAAGGGCCAAAAAATGGCGAAAAATCGAAAATTTTCAATGAAGTGTAAATCAATAAAGAAGACAGGCAAACTGGCCGGTAAATAGGGGGTGTAGATCCAGCGGGTAGACCGAACTGTAAAAAAAATCGCGAAATTTACAAAACTGTATAATTAGTTCAGATGACCATTAAAATTTAATAGATAGCAGTAGTGTACCTGATTGTAGACTGAACGGCACAAAAATTCGTTTATAGGTTTCGGGTATCATAATGAGGAATTCGCCAATTTTTATTGTGCGTTTATATTATACCGAAGATTTGATGGGTGGCAATTGAAGACAGGTAAATAGGAGGTGTCGCACTATGATCCCAAATCCCAAAAAGTTGTCCAAAAGTCGAAAAAAAATATTTTTTTATGGACTTTTAATGATTGGAATAGTTGTAGTGGTACATCTAGTTTGTATTCTGACTGTTAATAAGAAGGAAGTGTCCCCACCTGGCTCAGGTATTATTTTCGTCATGCATCGAAAATAACATATCGTTTGGAAGCGTGTAGAATCGCGAAAAATTAACCGATTTGGATTCTGTAAAATGGATTCTACTCTAGGAATTAAGCATAATTTAAATGTATTGCTCAAAATTATTATTAACAATGCATAAAATAGTGAATCGTTAATAAAAGTAGAGGTTTTTTCTTGGTCACATTGTGAAAAGTCGTGTTAGAAAAAGCCATAAGTCAAAACTCCCATCAGATCCCACTCTCAAACAAATAAGAAATTGTTGTTTAGACAATTCTTTAAAACATATCCAAAAATTAGCTGCAGATAGCTGCAGATTTAGTCTCGGTGATGATTTTTGTGCCACATTTGTCGCTACAAAATATAATTACACTGCTCGACAGCACTTCTCCCAATTCACCAAACCAACTTTTTCTAAAGTATTTTGGCCCGCTAAGCACGAAAATCGATATGAAAAAAACATCTGTCAAATAGTTATCGAGATATTATAGATATTATCGATACACGTGTTTTTTGATGTTACAGCCAAATGAAATACGTTTTCGAAAAAATTGTACGCCATATTGATTCCGCCATTTTGTTTTCAAAATTTTGACTTCGGATTCGTGATAGCAAATGTCCGAAAACCCCCGAGTACAGACTTTCAGCCAAATAAAATTTGTTTTTGAAGAAATTGTCCGCCATATTGGATCCGCCATTTTGTTTTTCTAAATTTTGACATCGGATTCGTGATCAGCTAGCCCAGAAACCCCCAAGTACTAACTTTCAGCAAAATCAAATACGTTTTTCGACTTTTGGCCGTCGTTTTGGGATTTGGGACCACTGTGTGTCGGTCATTCGGTTTAAAAATATTCGAAATTTGCTAAATTTTGTATATAAGTTCTGATTGTCCTAAGACGGGTAAATTGGAAGTGTTAAACGAACGGACCGAAAAAATCCCGAAATTTGCAAATTTTATAATTAGTTTAAATTATTATGAAAACGGGTAAATAGACGGATGGTGAAGCTCAAACTTTCAAAAATCGGCCAATTTTGGAAATCTGGATTAAGATTTGAAAGATGGCAATTGTCAAGTAATCTTCACTTCTTCGTTTTGTGTTTAAAATTCTTAAATCTCTTCATCTAGTATCTTCTAAAGTATTTCAAATTTCAAAAAATACTTTTAGGGCAATTTTCGCAAATATCTAAGCTATAAAAAAATGCAAAAAAAATTGTTTCACATGGAGAATCCCCCCTTAAGAAGTGACAGAAAAAATGTGTGATTAAAATGACGAACCCATAGTCGTGAGTTGAACTTATCGCCTGGTACAGTAAAATTGGCGTAACACTTAAAGTAATGATAACGGTATCACAGTACATTTCAACCAGAAATGACTGTTGAAAATGCTCCAACCAACAAAAGTAGTACTTACTCTGGAGTGACTCGAACTCGGGGCCCATTAACTGCACACGATTCGAATGCCCGCTTTTCGCGCTCGGATGCGGCGCGCCCAGATGGCAACGCGTCTAAGATATTACTTGTAATTAATCTGCCTAAAAACATACACCAATAATTTCTTTCTCATCGCTTAAATGAGACCACTGGTAATGCTCAATTTCGAATTCTTTTAGTAATTTATAAAAATGCGGCAACTAAAATTGTGCCGCAAGTGTACTACTGTACTATTGTTACGTGCGAGGTATTATTTCAATGCTACAATGTTACTGCAAGCCGCAGTTAAAAAACAACTACACATGCAAAAGTCACAGGAGAGTTAATATTTTATGGGTAATTTTGACCGAAAATACAGTAAACAAAAGAAGAACAAAATATATATAACAATATTTCCCAGAAAACTTACTGTAAGAATGCTTAGATTCACCCAACGAACATTTTTCAGTTTGGTCCGCATTGAGATCAGGGCCGGCCAGTCACCGGGAGCCGAAGTCACTAAGCAATTCGCACCGAATGCTTGCCGAAGCCATGAATAACTAAGTGTCAGAGAGAGTATATTTTTCTGTCCTCTCCATTTGGCCTGCCCTGATTGAGATACTTATTGTAAATCTTATTTTTAAATTCTTAAATGCTCTCAGAGAGTGTAAGTGAGAGCACACAGCTGTATAATTAAAAAAAAAATTTATCTCTAATACTCATTGCTCCATGGTGTTGCAGTGTCAAAAGTCTAGACTCTAGATGTGCCTAACTTACCATTTCTTTCAGTCTTTATAGCGTTCCCGCTGCTGATTCATTGGTCCGAAAACGATTCGGTAATCACATGCCCTCCACTGGGGAGATGGTAAAAAATACCTCACTAATGCTGATTAATCAGCACTATTCAATGAGTGGACCCAAACCTTTGCCCCCGAACGTCATCGAAGTGGGTGGTGTACACATTGCACCTGCCAAACCATTGCCTGCTGGATTGCAGCAATTGCTAGATAATGCTAAACAGGGAGCCATACTCATCAGTTCTCAGCTGCGCTGCACTTCGCTCACCGCGGCCAAGCGGGATGGGCTGCTGCGTGCTTTGGCGCGTCTAGATCAGCAGGTCATATGGAAATGGGAGAACGACACCTTGCCCAATCATCCGGCTAATTTGCACATCATGAAGTGGCTGCCGCAGCGTGATATAATGGCACATCCAAATCTTAAGGTGTTCCTAACACTTGGTGGTCTTATGGGCACCATTGAGGCGGTGTCCAGAGGTGTACCCATAGTGGGAATGCCTATTTATGGTGATCAATCTTTAAATATAGCTGCCTTAGTGCAACGTGGCATGGCGGTGCGTTTGGATTTTCATAGTCTGAGCGAGGAGACGGTCTACTCCGCGTTGACCAAGGCTCTGGAACCCTCATACAAAAGACAAGCACAAATTGTGGCCTCCTCGTTTAACAAACGACCCCAGAAGCCGCTGGAGACGGCCATCTGGTGGGTTGAGCATGTGGCCGAGACCAAAGGAGCTCCCTTGACCCAACCACGCGCGGTGCATCTGTCCCGTTTTGTTTACTATTCGCTGGATGTGTATTTGGCACTAGGCGCTGCCTTGTGCCTTTTGATCATCATTTGGCTGAGATTTCGACGACGAAAATCTGCCACTTCCCTCCCGCTGAAGTCCAAAAAAAACTAAGCGATCTATAGAAATTTATATAATATCCATCCTGTTCTCTTACAACTTGGCATTGGCCGCACCTGGGAAACCCAAACGATAAAGGGCCACCACCACAGCACCACCCAGACCCAGATTGTGCTGCAGCGCCAATTTGGCTCCCTCCACCTGACGCTTCTCGGCCAGACCACGCAATTGCCAGCACAATTCAGAGCACTGAGCCAAACCGGTGGCTCCCAGGGGATGACCCTTAGAGATGAGACCGCCACTGGGATTCACCACGAATTTGCCTCCATAAGTGTTATCGCCACGATCAATAAACTCGCCAGCCTTGCCCTCACCGCAAAGACCCAAAGCCTCGTAGGTAACCAATTCATTGGCCGAGAAGCAATCATGGAGTTCCACCACCTGAACATCTTGTGGCTTGAAACCGCTCTTGGCGAACAGACGCTCAGTGGCCATACGTGTCATATCATAGCCGGCAATCTTCATAAGACTCTTGTCGGCAAACGTAGACTCCGGATCAGTGGCCATCTCCATGCCCACAATTTCCACAGCCTGTCGCTCTAGACCATGACGACGCACGAATTGCTCGGAAGCCAAAATGGCAGCACCCGAACCATCCGAGGTGGGACAACACTGCAGCTTGGTCAGCACACCCTCAACCACCTGGGGTGACTTCATAATCTGCTCCAGGGTGTACTCATCGCGGAACTGGGAGTAACTAAAAGAAGAAAAATGATTTTTAATTAAATATTGAAATGCAAATTGTTAACAAATGAAATAATAATTATGAAAAATGTAAGATGAATTGTAATACACCATCTATCAGGGATGCCGTTTGCTTAAGAGTAAAGACACTTTGTTTTTAATTCAGATGCTTGACTTGATTTGGACAAGGCTGATTGCACTTTGCGACAAATTTTAACTTTTTTTAAAACTACCAAGCTACACTATGCGGAATCGATAGTGCTACCCGAACTGAGTAAATCTCTAACATTTTGGTTAGAAACTGGACCCTCAAAGTTTTTAAAATTGGGTGTAACAACCAAAAAAAGGTGTCATTAGTTTTGGGCAAACAGCTCATTCAGTTTTGGTGATAGCTGCAAACGTCTTGGCAAAGTTGTAGCTGACAGTCCGCAGAATAAATTCTTGATACAAAGGTTTTTAAAAAATTCCTGTTTTCCGGGAATATTTCTTTAAAAATTTTTTTTTCAAAAACGTATTTTTTTACTTATTAGAGTATAACTTTTAAAAAATCAGAATTTTTCGCATACTTTCTTTGACAAAAGAGAAGCTTTTGAGATACCAAACAACTCTTCTGAACAAGGTTTTACAATCTGAACACTTCTACATCCTCTAAAACGGCCCCAAAAGTGTGTATTTCCAAAAAAATTCACTTTTTTGTTGTCATTGTTTATTAGGTACTCAAGTTTTTCACCAAAATAGCAGCCAATTAAATTTTTTAAGCTTTTAGAGCAAAACATTACTCGTTTTACTTGTTGTTATCCATGAATTAAAAAAAAATTATATTTGGGCGGTTTTTCGAAAAATCTGTAATTTATCAGCAAAAAGGTTGCCAATTTAAGACTGTATAAAATATTTTAACATGCTAATACATTTTTTAACAAGTTGAGATCAAATTAGCGTAAATATTTTATTTTTTAAAAATTTTTTAAAAAATAACACAGTGCTACAGTGCGAAATAACCTGGGTATTGGCATAGCGTACGCTTTAGAGCAGGTCGCGTACAGCACTTCCTCATACTTGGTTTTCCTCGGGGACCCCCAAAATCTGAAGTTATGGCCCAAAAACCGTTTATTGATCTTTTTGCTCACTTAAATTGAATTAACTCGCGAATGGACCATCTGATTTTATATAACTTTGCCAATTCTGATAGCGACGAGAAGAGTCTAATATATTATATTCAAAGGTTATAGTGATTTACGGCAATGGCTGAGAAATGCGGGTTACAGATCTGGTATTTTCAACTTTTTTTTCGGAATTTGTACTTTGACCACCACTGGTTTCACAATTTTATTCAATGCGATTTTTCCTTAAGGTTTATTATTAAGCCCAGTTAATTTTGCGTTGAACATTGGTTCTCCCGATGAATTTGGTTACCTAATGGCGAAGTTATTCGCGAATATGTGAGCACACCTCGAAAATCTAGTATTTATTTTAATTGAGTTGACAGAAAATCGATTGACTTAACATTATTGCCCCTAAAAGTATAGTTTGCTAAGGTTTAGGGGAAATTTAAATATAGTTTTTCATGTAATTGCACAATCACACAAATGTTTTAATATTTGTTCGTTGCTGTTACCCTATATCGTCAGGATAACCTACAGTCAAATCAACAATTAATGCATGTATATCCGTCCACTACGTATGTGGAGTACATACAACACTCAAGCGGGAACGAGCCATTAAACGATTTAGCTATGATAACCGGAATTTAAAATCAAATGCTTGGAACATACGCTGAATAATAAACAAGTAAGAAACTCGGCAGAGCCCAATAAAGAACTATGTGCCTGCGGAAGTGCATGCTCGGGATGTATTTTGCTGCCGATCCTTACCAATGAGTCCATATGTAGTGCTAGTTGCTATAGATGACAAGAGGGTAAAGATATGAGGGGTCGTGGCAAAATTTTCAAAATAAACTTGATATGCCTGCAAGTATAAGAGGTTTATGTCCCACATATGCCAAACCTCTATCTCTTACCATCTCTGAGATCTATTTGATCATACGGACAGACAGGTAGGCGGATATGGCTATATCGACTCGACGGTTGATGCTGATCAAGAAAACATATTCCTTAAAGGGTAGGTGATGCTTCCTGTTCCATTTGCAAAAAACTTAATATACTCTGTATACCTCTGGTATGGAGTACATAAATGGTACAGCTGTGGTGAAGATGAATTAATTGTTAATTCGACTGGAGTTTATCCTGGCCCCATAGAGTTACAGCACTCGAACAGGAATAATATAAGTCCAAAATTCTCATACAAATATGTAAACATTTAAGTGATTATATGAAAAATTGAATTTAAATTTCCCACTAAACTTTAGCAAACTATACTTTTAGGGGCAATAATGTTAAGTCAATTGATTTTCTGTCAACACACTTAAAAAGAATACTAGATTTTCGAGATGTGCTCACATTTCCGCCAATAACTTCGCCATTAGGTTAATAAATTCATCGGGAGAACCAATGTTCAACGAAAAATTAACTGGGCTTTTATAATAAACCTTAAGGAAAAATCGAAATAGGAAATAGGAAATATAACCTATGAATATAATATATTAGACTCTTCTCGTCGCTATTAGAATTGGCAACGCTACATTAAATCAGATGGTTCGTTTGCGAGTTATTTCCAATTAGTGAGCAAAATAATCAATAAACGGTTTTTGGGCCACAACTTCAGATTTTGGGGTCCCCGAGAACAACCAAGTTGGGGGAAGTGCTATACGCGAACTGCTCTACAGCGTACGCTATGCCAATACCCAGGTTATTACAATTTTTGGAAATTTGTAGCACTGTGTAATTAATAATAAAATTAAATAAATTAGATCGACACAATGCGTTTGCGGTATAACTGTGATTTTATCGATGCAGAGCTTTGTTCGATGAATAAATATGAACAAAAAAACTCTGCCTCAATCGCTCAATACGATTGCGGTCGAGCTGAATATATTCATCAATGAGTTTTTACGATTGATTAAATGTGAGTAAGAATTTTTGTGTGTGTGAGGCAATTAAGAAATAAGTGATTTTTGCAGTTCTCTTCTCCCATATATACTACGTAACGCTTGAAACAGCTGTATAGTGGACAGCATAATCGAACTATATATCGACTAAGAAACAAAAACTAATATTTATTTCCTTTTTTACCTTTGAGCTCACCAACTTTAAGACCTTAAGACCCTCCTCAAGTTTGCAAATAAACATTTTTAGATTTTTTGTATCAATTTTAAGTGACTGCCATTTTGTCAAATTATACTCAAAAATGTTGTTGGAGGTTGAGACAGTAATGACATCCATGCTGAATATGTACACGTATTTATTTGTATTTCTTTTTCTTTAACTCAGTATCCCGGAATCTGTGTCACAGTTGGGACACCTTCTTAGAAGAGACCGTCAGTTGGAGGCCGAGAACTTCTTAGACGACCCTCCTATCGAATAATTACAATTTTTGTATTTCTCTACAAACATTGATAAATAAACAAACAGCAGAATTAAAAATCTTTTACCATTTTTTCTCTATTATTTTTTGAAAAACCGCGGACGGCCTTAAACCGATTGACCGACACTTCCTATTTACCTGTCTTTATTTGCCAACTATTTAATGAACTGATATGAACTAATCATAAAATGTTGTGTATTTCCGTATTCTTTGGAACGCTTGATGGAAACCATGATGGAATTTTTCTATTAAGACCCACTAAAACTGAAAACGAATATTATATTGAGCTTAACAAATTTACACATTTGACCCAACAGCAAATGCATTTACAATTTAACACTACGAGCCCGTCAATTTACCCGTCTACTTTATGGTCTAACTCATAAAAAAATTTTGAAAACTTCGCCACTTTTTGGACCCTTTGATCTAACCTAACCATTTACGTGTTTTTTTTTTAACAGTTTGTTCTACACCTCGTATTTATCCGTCTACATTGCCATCCATCAAATCTTCATAATAATCTTAGGTCATAAGAAAAATTGGCAAATTTCGCAATATTTTGGAGTGTTCAATCGGCGCCTCTAGTTTACCAACGCCAGCTCTTTCTTAAATATGCAAATGAAAATTGGGCAAAATTTCACGGTTTTTGGTCTACACCCGTTTTTATATCAATTGCCATCTATCAAATCTTCATAATTATCTTAGATCTCTTAAAAATTTTGCAAAGTTCGCGATTTTATGGAACACTAGTAGACCCGCTTACTCAATGAATTTAATGTTTAATTTGTCTATCATAAAATGTTCCGTTCTACAGAATGACACAAAATGAAATGAAATAGGCGATCAAACACACATTTAATTTTTGTAATTTTTAATTTTTGTTGAACCTATTTATAGAAAAGTGAAAGTTTTTTTTATAAAAACAACGCCAAAAACAAAGCACGCCTTGGCGTCACTAACTATGACTTTTGCAGAAGTTGCGGACACGAAGAAGAGGAGGAATCGGTACAACACCTTCTGTGCCATTGCCCCGCCTTGAGTAGAAGGAGACTGACGACACTTGGTCAACCTCTGCTACTCAACATCTCGGAAACATCCGGGCTAGATATCCCAGCTCTACTCTTTATTCTGTCCACACAATGGTGCAGTAACGAGGACCCCCCTCAGGGTTAAAAGGGAATTAATATGGCATCGCAATGGGTCCAAAGTGGCCTAAGTGGGAGAGCGACTTGTCGCTTTCAGCCATCACAACCTTACCTAACCTAACCATGCCACATACTCTGGCTATTATTTAAAAAAAAACCGCATGCAATTGGGTGCACGAGTTGCGGAGATAGCCCTTACACACACATTGTATTCTGCAAATTTTTACTATGGATTTGTTTCTCACCTCCTTTATTTACCCGTGTACTCTAGCTGGGCAAATTTCGCGGTTTTTGGTCTACACCTCTTATAGATGCGTCTTCGAATTTCGCGAATTTTTTGACCTACCCCTTGTAATTACCAACTCGTGCATTATCATCTAATCATCAAGCGGTATAATAAATACTTTTAAAATAATTTCGCAAATTTCGCGGTTTTTTTTACCATTAGTTACATAGCCTATGTTCCAGTCCAGGTTATCAACTATCTGTTTGCCAAGTTTTATTCGAATCAGTTTAGCCATTTGTGCCCGAATCCTCTTTCATAAATTCTATTATAATAATTTTGTAAATTTCGCGGTTTTTTCGACCATTTAAATAAAAGTTATATAGCCAAGTCCAGGTAATCAACTATCTGAGTGATTGAGTAACAAACGTGCAAACACACAAATTTACAAACATACAAACTATGAAAAAATACCGCTAAATTAAATCATCTTTGAAGATTTTTCCGATTTTATTAAAATACGCAAAATCATTTGGAACGAAACTATCTAAGCGTTTTCTGTTCGAAATTTTTCGAATTCACTGAACCGAACCAATCCTCATTTCTAAATATGTTGCATTCCAGCTTAGTTCAGCATCAGCAAATCGCTGTTCTGCTTACAACCTTGATAAAGAAAATCATGATAAAACTAAGTTGGGGCGTGGTTGCACTGCTTGGACCTTTAGACCAATAGTGCAATTCAAAAGTTTTGAATAAAAACCACATACAATTCTACAGATAAGCCCCGCTACACATCTAAGGGTTTGACTGCAATGCAAAAACCAAAGTATATTCTGATATGGTGGATGACGATAAGATAAGTGGGGCATAAAATGAACTTTCGACCAAACTTACGGATTATTAACAGAGTGCTTGTGATTCTTCCAGGCAATCTTGCCAAAATGTTCGGGTTTGGTGCCATATTTTTTCATATGTTCCTTGCCAGCATTGCCAAAGATTTGGGCAGCCATTGGCCCAGCTCCAATCTCAGTCAGTTCACTCATTTCGGTGATGTGACGCTCCATGGGGTTGGTGCGATCGAAATACTGTTGATAAATAGAATTAAATACTTTTCCTTATGTTGTGTAAGTTTGCTTCCTTACCTTGTTGGATAGAGAGCCTCGTTCCATTTTCTCGAATCCCAAAGCCAAAACACAATCAGCATTACCCGATTCGATAATCTGCTTGGCCAAATACAAAGCACTCGATCCTGTGGAGCAATTGTTGTTCACATTGTACACCGGAATACCGGTCATGCCCACCTCGTACACAGCACGCTGCCCGCAGGTGGAATCACCGTAGACATAACCAACAACAGCCTGCTGCACCTCCTCGTATTTGATATGCGCATCCTGCAAGGCCTTGTTGACGGCCTCCTTGGCATAATCCGGATAACAAACATCAGCTCGGCGACCAGGTTTCTCAAACTAAAGAGAATTACAAAAATGTTTTAAATAAAACGAGTCCATCTTCAAAGTTCAAAAGTACAACGCACCTTGGTCATGCCCACGCCGATAACGTAAACTCTTGTTTTGGTCATGTCTGTTGTGTTGTTGCTGGTCTGATGGAGGTACTCTGTACTGCTTCTACAACTGCGCTAGCACTGCGGAGAATGATTAAAGAAATTCCGTTTTATATGTAGCAAATTTTGTAATCTCGATAGACCTTATCATTTCTATAAAGCTATCGAAATTTTATATCTGTAGTAGCCACACCGATTCTAGGGAGGCGCGAATTAAAAAATCAAATTTAAAACCAACGAACGCACATTCAGTTTTCCAAGCAATAACATCAGTTGATCAACATTATCTATCAATGAATATATATAAAAGTAAAGTGTGCAAATAAAACCCGTGCGTATATTTAGTTTATACACTCCTGCCCAAAATTATACGACACCATTAAAATTTTAGTTTCGACCCTCGTAAGAGAATGTGAAAGCATAATACAACGAAATCAAGTATGCAGTGAAAGCTTAATGAATTCTGCTGAAAATCTGATATTCTTATCTCTGATTGCATCTCGCGTTTTCAAGTAGCGGTTAAAAAAGCAAAAAGTTCGATTTTTGTCATGTCTGCAAGTGTATCAAAATTATACGACACTTGTCAATTTGTTGGATTTGGTGAATTATTTATTCTTATAATTACCATTATAAGCAATAGTTAATAATTAATAGAGCCACCTTGAGCCTCTGCCACCTCGAAAAGCCTCTTAGGCACTGAACTCACTAAATTTGTAAGTAAATTTTGGTCTAAAAGAGACCATTGAGCAAAAATTTCGCTTTTTGGGCTTTCGACTTTCTCAAATTTGTTGTTATTGGCGTAAACTCGCCTGGCTAAGATACCCCACATTTTCTCAATTGGGTTTAGGTCAGGGGAGCACGCTGGCCAATCCAAAATATTTATATGGTGATCATTTAAGAAGCGCTGGGTCTCTCTTACATAAAAACAAGATCTCTTTCCATATTTTCTTCCAAAAATGGCAGAAGACGATCCTCCAATACTTTTTTGTATTCTCCACTGTTCATCGTGCAGCTTGTGAAGCACAGATCAAGCGTTCCAGACGCATGAAAGGCTCCCCAAACCATTGCAGATCCGCCTTCGAAATTGCGTTTGGAAAACATAAGTGGATCCTTACGCAAATCTCTTCAACAGTGCCGAACAGATGGGTTTCGGGTTTCGCCCATCAAGATTAAATTTTTTTCATCAGAAAAAATTATCTAAATTAAAAATATTGAACAAAGCTGTATGAACAAAATTAGTTAAAATTTCATACCGGGACCGTTTCTCTCCAAGTTTTTTCCACAAATTGAAGTCGTGCTGTTTTGTGGCGGCTCAGGAACGGGCCTTCTTTAAGACTCCTCTGACAATGCACTCCGTGATTGCACCGTCCGCCAAACAGTCATCCGGACACAGGCTTACTGCAACATGCGGTAAGTGTGGAGCACGAAGAAAACGAATTGCTGGGTTTTCTTCCAGAGCTATGCTTCACACCATATTCATCCGGATTGCTCAAAAATTTGGTGATAACACAACGTATTCGACTGATTTTTTCCGATATTTGGCTTGCATCAAAGCCAGCATCGTTGTAGGCTCTTAATCTTCCCTTTTCCTCGTCGGATAACAAACGTCCACGCTTCATTTTATTACAAATTCATTAAATTGTTAGCAGATATATAAAAAAAATTATTTGAAACCAAATCTTTCTTTCCAGCCGCAAATGTGTCGTATAATTTTGATACACTTGCAGACATGACAAAAATAGAACTTTTGTGCTTTTCTTACCGCAACTTGAAAACGGGAGATGCAATCAGAGATAAGAACATCTCATTTTAAGCAGAATTCATTAAGCTTTCATTCTGCATATTTGATTTTGTTGTATTATGCTTTACCATTCTCCTACGAGGGTCGAAACTAAAATTTCCGAAGTGTCGTATAATTTTGGGCAGGGGTGTAGGCTATGAACTTGAAATTTGATAGTTGGTATTATGAAGTTATATATTTTCCCGGCTCCAAACCAACTGGCAAAACCAGTTCAAAGACTATTCAAGTCCACATTTCAATAATAACTTAAGCTGTGATCTGAAAAATTGGTCTGTAACTTTCTAATGAGAATGGTTTACAGTTTGCAAATCTCAGAAATAATTTAAACTTAGAACTAAAAATTCGGTGTGAGGGAACTTTCCCAAATGTTAATCAAATGCCAATCGTTTTAAGGACCACGATTCATATCACACCAGGGATGTTAGCACTTTTGTCAAACAACTTTGAACACAAATAAGATGACATAACGACAACAGTCGCAAGTGATATCTGGAAAAAAAATATTGAATCACCCTATATATAGAAGTTTAGAGGCTTTATAATATCAGTATAATATTTGAGCTTAGTATAAGTGTGCAGTGCTACAGTGCCAAATAGTCTGGGTAATGACATAGTGTACTCTGTAGATCAGGTTGTGTATAGCACTTTCTCATACTTGAAGATTCAAATATATTATAATTAATAGTTTCAGAGATTTAAAGCGATAAATCAGAAATGCGGATTACAGATCAGGTATCAGGTGCTTGCGGAATGTGCTTGGGCACGACTGCTCTAAGGATTTGGTAGAGTTCGTAAAATATGATATTTTAAAATAAGATAAAGACCGTCTGTAATATTTTAGGATATCAGAACATCTTAAATTGACCAAAAAACTTTGTTTACAAGCAATTTGCAATTTCACTAGCCAAAAAGCAATACGTTTAAATCCGCAAAAGGCTTTCGTTTTAGTTTAACCAGAATTCCACTTTCGAAAAACTTTTGTGGAAGTGCAAGTGACAACCAGGCTGTATAACTAGTTTTTCGACCGATGCACACTGGGCCAGCAGGCCCAAATTTTGTCCAAATGATTTACTTTAAACAGTTTATGAATGGCAGCCGTTCAAAGTTGATTTTTCTTAAAATTGCTGCAAAAATAAAAAAAAAATAATAGTTAAAATTAGGAAAGCAAATGCTGCCGGAATGTGATTTGTCATTTTCGACTTAAAACTATATTGCCATACAAAACATTTTAAAAAAGTTTCCATTCGTAAGCGTTTACATAAAAAATGAAAAAGATCTGAAATGTTGTGGGTTTTCTTACATTTGGCAACTTTGCGTTAAGAGTGCCCAAACGTACTGTAATGTACTATACCTGGAGGTGTGCGCTTTTGCACGGTTTTGCTTTGAATTTTAAAATTATATTCCCATTTGAAATCGACCATGTACTTTTAAACAGTCAGCCGAAAAGTATGCTTTTTTCTAAACTTTTGAATTTAGCCCATGCCCACCCATGAGGTAAGCTATTTTGATACGAATCCAATTCGTATGTGTTAAAATGTAGGGGAGAATGGGGGTTCTGAGCCACAGGGGGTTGTGAGCCACGCGAATATTGGCCCAAAAAAAAATTACAGCTTTTTGTTTAGGTCAAGAGTCTCCCTTCTTATAAGTTTGTGCACCAGAACGCAATAAAAAAAGAGTTTTTTTCATTTTTGACTTGTGAATATTAATCAAAAATTTATTCGTAACGCCAAAAGTAAGTATGAAGGAAATACCTTTGGTCAAATGGTTTTTTGATAGAAATATAAATATAAAACGAGAAGGCCAAGCTAACTTCGTCTTTGCCGAAGTTTTTATACCCTTGCAAATTTTTTAATACATCAGAATTTAAGAATGCCAGCATTAAACCAAACAATTTTTCTAAATAAAACCCACTTTTCGACCGATAGTTCCTATGACAGCTATAGCAAATACTATCTTCCGATGCAGTTCAAAACGACTCTTATTGCAATGATTCAGCGCAAAAGCTAAAAATTAAAACTAGGCGTAAAAAACAGAGAGACGGACAGCCAACCAGACAAACCCTGCTCGTAATAAATACTTTGTCGAAGGTATATTTCACTTTGTTATGCTTAAAAAATTGAGATATATGGGGGTTGTGAGCCATTTTGCCAAAAAGTCGGTTTTTATTTGCAAAGAGAGTATATGGATGGGGGGGAAAAAAAAAAAAGAAAAAAAAAAAAAAGACAACCACAATAGTGCTCGTATATAAAAGAAAACCCGCTGCCGTCAATCTATTTTCACTTTTCGTTAATATTTCTTAATTCAGAATATGAGAAAAATTTTTAATTTTTTCATTAAATAAAGAATAATTGCTTAAAAACGAGATATTTTAAACGTTTAAATGATGACTAACGATGAGGAAAGTTACATGCATCTTTTAACTAAAATACAAAATTTACAGAATGAAAAAATATTGATTTTTGGCGAAGTTATGTTCGAAAAATAAAACAATGATCACAACCCGCCAATCTTCCCTATTAGTAAACTCTTGAACTGAACTTAAATTGTATTAAAAATATTGGATTTTTAATAAATTACATTTTTTTTTTAATTTTGCTGTTTTCAGTGTTGCATCTAAAGAGCAGGTAAAATATATGGAAAAATCGGTTAGTCGGATTGACTGAAAATCCTCGACTGGTTTTTTAGTTATCTGACACTTATATATACTTGTTTGGTTTTCCCTGAAAGTGTATTATAATTTTCCCGGGGAGGACCATCTCCGACCACAAAAGTATTTTGCAGGCAAGTCGATTGCCGTCCCGCGTCCGTCTGTCTGTTTCTACCGAACCAGTCACAAGTCGGCCCGTTTTTTCTATAATTAAAAAACGAAAAAGCTAAAAATTTTTTCAACTTTGATTTGGATTATCAATATCCTATTAATTTTTTTGTGTGCGTTTAAATTATGTGAGTTAATTTCAATCTTTTATGATCATTTCGTCGAAAATGTCAGCTTCCTAGCTAGGCTGGTGTAGAAATGCCAGAGTTTTGGCCAAAAAATTAGATTTCTAGACCGATAGTGCGATAGTTCCTATTAGAGCCCTGCACGAGTAGAGTTTAAGAATCAGTTCGTGCTTGATTCTGATCAATATTTATTTACCCTCAATAAAACATGATTCGAATTTCCAAGAAAGTAATACAGACTGATGACTGGTGTAAGAGGGCAAAGACCAATTGCAAGAGATGTTTGGTACCAAATACTGTAGGATCCATGGATCACTCGTCACTTCTTTCCCTTAAAGATTCGGCTAAATGGACTGATAAAGCGGTAGGTAGGCGCGACTAAAACCATTTTTCTAAGTTAAAACGACATAGGGAAATCCTAAATTTACCCTTAAATTTGTATTTCTTCATGAAATTTTATTACAAGAGTCATTGTGGCTCATGCATAGGCACAAACTCTATCGTATTTCTGATTGCAAATGAGAAATCGTTTGCGTGTTTTTGAAAAGAAACTTCCAATTTGGGATGGTGCCAGTGCTTCACATCCTATAAAAAAAAAACTCAATTGATTTGAGAAATCCAAAAACTAGACAATATTTACTCACCCAATACCATGAGCATACATTATAAAAACGTAAATTCAAAGGCTCATTACGTCCTTGCAGAGCCCTCTCCATGCTATCCTTGTCAAATTCCGATTTATGATGTCCCAAAGTGTGTCGAATTTAAAACGAATTGTTGTTAGATGGAGATTCTCAAGGCGAGGCAAACATGCAAGAGTTGTTCCCAAACTCACAGTTAATCCAAAATCCTCTTCGGCGTCGATTTTTAGTGTTCGTAGATTCGGTAGTTGTAGCAACATTTGAGTTGTGACTGACCGACGATTGGAAAACAAAACCGTGACCACATCCATACCACGTATTTTGGCGATTTCTTCCAAAGTCCATTTTTCACGTAGTTTTCTTATATTAAGTTGGCTGAGACTGTATTGATCCCAATTTAATTCTGTCAGTTGCTTCAGTTTGAGTATATTTGCAATGACATAATCAGGATCCAATGAATAATACCTAAGCGTCAGTGTCTTCAGATTTTTGAGCTTATCGCATATATTTTCCATTAATAAGCCATCTGCTTTGCCTTTGTGGTCGAGGATGAGCTTGGTTAAGAATGTAAAATTTTTCGCCAAGATCTCTCCGTCTTCGTAGCATTCAACTGAACAGTGCAATTCATGGCAATTGGGAAAACGTTAGAAACGACACATTTTTAATGACCAGAATTGGCTTATAATCAGCACTTTGCAAGTTCCACTGATGCACTGCAAATAATCGTTTAATTGTTTGGGTCTCCTATTCCACCAATAATATCTGTCATCCAAATTGTGTAAGTTTAAATGATTCCAGGCAATGCCAACAGCTGAATGCAGGCGAGTTCCTTCTGTTGCCGATCGGAGTTCTACCTGATCCTCGATTTCCAAATACTCGACAATTTTGCTAAGTGGGATTAAAGAATGATTAATAGAAACAAGAGAAAGGTGGCGCCTTAGTCAAGAAATAATAGAGCATCTGCTGGGACTAGCTCTCAGTCACTTCGTTGCCATAATAACTTACACCAGGCAATCTTTATTGAGATTACAAATAGTCGTCATCTTAAATTTAAATGCAATATTTTTTTGAGCCAATGTCAGTCAGTGACAGTGAGTTTTATTTTGCCACTATCCCGACCTATGCACTAGTTCCTTGCTGAACAAGCTCGATTCACTACGTTATTTTCAAACATATCCTATCCCGCACAGCAGGCTCAAAAACCATCGCTTTCCCTTTTTCGAATTCTAATTGATATGGAAGTCATATTATTTCCCCACTCCCTATCCCTCCCTGTGATATGAAAAATATGATATTTTCATAAAAAACTTTTAACCAGCGAATATCAATACGAACCTTAACTTTTTTTGTCTCTGTGTATAGTTCAGCTCCGATATATATTGTATTCTAAAATTTTTATCAGGACAGCACATGTAGGAGTCTGTGAGATTTCCTTCTTCCGAAGCTATTTCTTTTGCCAGTGCGTAGTTTGGCGTATTCACTGGGTGATCTTTGTCGTTTTATAAATAATCGCCGCATTTGGTTGACGTCTTCGAAGCAGGTACAACCTCATATTTGTGTACCGTATGCATCAATAGATCGACAAGCCTCAAGAAAAAGCCTCAACTTCGAGTATATTGTTATATCCTGGCTGTCAAAGAAGTTCGATAATCAGTTCTTTTTACTGAATATTCAGTTCTCAGCTGCTACGGCAAATGGCAAAAGCGACTGACTTTGCAAATGGAAAAAATAGGTGTGAGTGCCCTGAAATTTAAGAGCTTTTTAAGCGCTGTTTAAGGGCTGTTTAATTACTGTTTAGTCACTGTTTAGTCACTGTCAAGTCACTGCGAAGTCACTGCTTAGTCACTGTCAGTCTGTTTTGTTAGTCACTGTTTGGTCACTGTTAAGTCACCTCCTGATTGCTGATTAAATTTTAAAGGGAATAAGCACACAAAATTTTTTGTAATTATTCCGAAGCTAGCCGTCCGAATCTCAGACGCAAAAATACGACCAAAAACATCTATTGGAGAAATTTAAAACTGACGATAAGATTTTGCATAGCCCATGACTTCTGATTTCCACATATCATCACGCAAAAATGTTTGAATATTTAAAAAACGCTTAGGCTAATGTCAGAGTGCGCGCGAGAAGCGATGCTACGCGAGAAGCGATAAACTCTGACATTAGCCATAGTGAAAGCATTGAGCGAAGCGAGTTGCACTGATTAATTTTAATTTGCTCTCAGAATTTACCAATAATACAAGGAGAGGACAGTAGTGAGAGCATGCAAGTCAGAGAGCGCGAGCTGTGATTATTGTGAGCGCAGTTCTTTAAAAGCAGCGAGTTGCATTGCTCTATTTCAGTTATTAGTGAGGGCGTAATGAATTCAGACGAAGAATATTTTGCTACAAGAGCAACGATCAATTCTGTTAACAAAAAAGTGTCCAGTGTCCACCCGTTTAAGCGAAATCGAAATGAAAAAGGAGAGTGTTTTATAACACAAGACAACAAAGTTTTACTATTTCCAGTATATTGAAGGGTTGGTGATGATTCAGAATTGGTCCAACATGTTGAGATTTTTAGTAATTTTTTTGAGCTTGACGTTGCAAAAAATGCCTTTTTAGACTCTTTTAGACGTATTTTGTGGGGAACTAAAACTTTTGTATGAGTTCACAAAAGCCAATATATTGTTGCCCCAAAGTATGGGTTTTGTTGAATATTTTCGTGAAAATTCCATACAAATTACTAGCCTGCTGTACCGTTACTGCAGAACATACCTTTGGACAGCAGACAATTTTGTTATTTTATTATTATCGACACGATGTATTCAAAATGGTATATTTTCGTTAAGAAATAATCCTGCAATTCTTTGGGATAGTTTTTTTTTAAGTTAAGAAATAGTAATTCACGAAAATATCAAAGACAGCCAAAAAAAATTATAGCTACCCAACAAATCGCTTCTAAAAAGGGTCAAAAACGCACTTTTTGCAACTTTAAGCTCAAATTATGTGATGGAAAATTTCGGAAAATGAATTCATGTTCCTTGTTGCCTAGAGTAATTTAGGCAATGATGTACGCAAACATCCAGAAAAGTTTTTTTAATTATTTGCGGATGTCAATTTCGACGATTGATTATATTTAAAAAAAAGTAGCAGTAGATTGCAGAAACGTTGGTCAAATTTTGGTATTCATTTCATATTGTCGGTCAAAAATTAATAATAATAATACGCATGATTTGCAAATAGAAGAAGATAAAAATGCAACAAAAATTTCGAGCGATCTGAGCGCATCGCTCTCGCTTTATCGCTTGCACCGACGCACCGCCTTCACTGTGACACCTTTTGAGCGATTGCATTAAAAAAGGTTGCAGTGGTTTATCGCGCGTTCTCGCCCAATATTATCGCATCGCTTCTCGCGCGCACTCTGACATTAGCCTTAGCTAAATTGAAATGCAAGCAAAACTGTGACTGTTTGAAATTTTAAGGTATCTTTTTTGTTTTACCTGCACCTGTACAACCCCACCCCCGTCGTACTAAGCTGTCAATTCCGCTTAGTTGATCAGAAACCTTTAAGACAGAAGCTCTGACTGAATACCCCCAATAATTATGCATTTGAAAAACGAGCGACTGGTTCCGTTTAGTTCTAAGGGTATCGACCATTACGTTAAACGTAACAGCCCCGATTTAATTCATCGATTGTTTCTGTCATTGCCATCTCTAACGCCTTTAGTTCGACCAACTACAATTTAGTCAATTGTTAAAGATCGCTAATAGCGGTTGTTTAATTAGTCTGTTTAATTTTGTTTGTGCGCAAAAGATGACCAAGACCCGAGTTTATGTAGTCGGTGTGGGCATGACGAAGGTACAAACAAACATACAAACAACTTCATTTGGTAGCTCAAAACAAAGAAGAAACCGTCTAAAATAGTAAAGCTGCTGAAGCAACCAAACCTGAACAATTACTTAAGCAATCTCAATTATTGCTCTCGGACTTTGAACTGGGTTGCACTTCGGCCACTAAGCTGCTTGGCTCTGGTATTATCGCTTTGCCCCCCGTACTGAAGTGGACCGATTAAATTTGTATTTTTATATGAAGATTAACATGATAATAAACCCAACACCCCTTCTCTTCTATATACATATATGTAGTTCGAGAAGCCCGGTCGACGTGCCGATGTTTGTTATCCGGACTTTGCTAAGGAGGCTGTAAACAAGGCCTTGCAGGATGCGCATATCAAATACGAGGAGGTGCAGCAGGCTGTTGTTGGTTATGTCTATGGTGATTCCACCTGCGGGCAGCGTGCTGTGTACGAGGTGGGCATGACCGGTATTCCGGTGTACAATGTGAACAACAATTGCTCGACAGGATCGAGCGCCTTGTATTTGGCCAAGCAGATTATCGAATCGGGTAATGCTGATTGTGTTTTGGCTTTGGGTTTCGAGAAAATGGAACGTGGCTCGCTATCGTCAAAGGTAAGGAAATGAGCTAGTGCATAATTAAGTGTTCTTTTCATAAAATATAATGCCTTAACAGTATTTCGATCGCACCAATCCTGTGGAACGTCACATCACCGAAATGTGCGAACTGACTGAAATGGGTACTGGTCCCATGTCTGCCCAAATCTTTGGCAATGCTGGCAAGGAGCATATGCAAAAATATGGCACTAAACCCGAACATTTTGGCAAGATTGCCTGGAAGAATCATAAGCACTCGGTGAATAATCCGTGAGTATTAAACGTTCGATTTTTTTCTATTTTGACTATATAATAGACTAATAGATTATATCACAGAGGGTTTCCTCGTAGTAATATTCTCGGTGAAGTAGAGCTAAGCTCACACAGGGAAATAATTTGACAAATTTTTAAGAAATTTTGTCTTAATAGCGATAATTGCACATTTGGCAGGATTTAAAACATAAACTATGGTTACATTCACTTATAGGCCAAGAAGTTCACCAATTTGGTCAATTTAGCTAAAATTTTCTAAAAATTTGTCAAATTATTTGCCTGTGTGAACTTAGCTTAAGTCTGTATTTATTTATTTCTATGATGAATCATTACATAAAGTTGTCAAAGGGCAAATTTCTTATCTACCAAGAGGATTAAAAATAGTGAAAATTTTGGAAACGTAATTGGCCTGTTGAACCAGATTTGCAAAATTTATCAAGACATGACTTCAAGCGATTAGGGCAGCTCCTTCGTAGAGATAAGATTTGGCAAAATAAATGCGAAAGGCTGGTAAGAAACGATTTGTTAGAGCTACCAATGAACACTCAAGTAGACTGCTGGCCTCTTATAAACTAGGGCACTACTGGAACCGCGATTAATACAAGGCTGACCAGTTCAAGAACACAGCTAAGATTTTTTTAATATTGCTCTGGAAACCACTGTCAGTTACGACAAATCATTACATCGGCGAAAAAACCAGCAATAGATGGATCATTGTAATACCACATCTGCCAAACAAACATTTTAGGCGATAGTGAAAAATCATGTCAGGATAGTATGCAGTTAGCAAGATAAAGAGATAAAAATGAACCATGGTGATCAAAACTGTAATGCTTGAATTCTTTTTCGCGTGCCACGAAGTAATCACACTTTATGCAGCACGTTCGGTTGTGACTATATTGAGCAGCGATTAATACCATATGTTCTTGGAGTTAAACGATTCAATTGTATTTATTGATTTGTCAAATAAGTATTGTTAATACTTTTGTGATTTTTTTGCAAAACATGGTCATGTCTTAAATTGCTTTTAAGAACTGTAAATCCATAATGTTATCAAAATTTTTTATAGGGAAAATTAATAAACTTTTTCGACGGCAATTTTTTTAATTTACTGATATTAGGCCGAATACTATATCTATGCCTTTAACAAAAGAAGTAAACAATTTAACGCATTTTGACACTAAATTCGCTTAATTTTTGGGACAGCCAAATTACGTCTCAACCGTTAGCTACTATGACCAAACTGTACACAGGGGTCAACACAAAAATGCATAAGGCACTCATGACAATGTTTGAAACCGGTAAGTTTTTTTGTTTGAGCAAAACCGTTTTCACATAAAACATTATACGGACCAAAATTTGTATAAAAGCGACATAAGAAGTAAGTCATCAATCCAATCGGCTACCAAAATATTACAGCGTGCAGCAAAAATGATCATGCAAAGTAACAACTCCATAACTTCTAAAAGGGACTAGTTCGCGTTACAATTCCATGTACTTACGGAACAACGGCCGGACCTTGCTTAAAAAGACTCAGCTCGTACATGTGCGAATGCCTACATTTTGTGATTATCTTAGTATGTGAACAAAAGCCGAAAATGGATCTTAACACTTAAACCATGAGCTTGCAAATCTTCTGGAAAAAATTAAAATACCTTAGAACATTTGAATGATTAAAATAACAGTCACCCACATAAAAAGCGAATCTACGCCACACTATATTATAATCTAACAAAATAATAGAGTAAATTCTAAGTTTATCTGACCCATAGCAGCAATCTGGACGAAGAGAAATCGGCGCTAGAACTTTCAAATCAATTGGAGGTCATGGTCGGGTGGGTTAAAAATCTACCATATTGCTTCTTGGCGGACATTTTATTTTGTAGAAATTGGACCCGTATTTATTTTGGGTTTTGCATGCGCTCAGATTTGTATTTTTTTTTTTTGTACTATAATAATCAGGCAGTTTTTTAACAGGCTGCAAACCGGTTCGAGTCGAACCGCTCCGAGTGGAGACTCCAGGATTTTTAGGAAGTCCAACCGACCTGAACCGGAGCAGGTTAATTTTTTTTCCGCTCGAACTTGAACCTGAACGGAGCAAAAAATAGTAAAAAATGGGTTCGGTTAAAAAATTATAAAGTTTCTCTGAAATGTTATAATTTTTCGAGATGCTATATTATTATAATTAATTGTACAATATATCTGAATGCACACTAAGAAAAAAATGTGGCATGAATTTAAAAAACTCGCCCTTTTTCAATTTGCCCTGATCTTTAGAAAAATTGTCTAATAAACAGAAAGTTTTTTAGACTAAGTTAGAAGAGTTAAAAGTTAGAAGGAATTTGAGGTTTAGCGACCAAAATATACATATGGAAAGTTTTCTATCTTCTCTGTTGCAAAAGCTTGCAAACCTGTCTAATTAGGTCGAACTTTTCAAGTCACTTTCTTAAAAATTGGTAAAAATGTACTTTGATTTTAAAGTAAAATAATCCCCCATAAAAAAACTATTACTGAGCTCAAATATTTTATTATGAATATTAAAACTCTGGAACTTCCAAATATGTATGAAATGTTAAAGGTTTTTCCAATTAACATACATTTTTTTGAGTCAGCGAAAACAAAACAAGCCTTAACTCCGGTTCGAACCTGAACCTAGGTTCAGCGAGCTTCTGAACCCGCCCCGTGAACCCGAACCCAAAAAGTTTCAAGGGTTCGAACCCCGAAGTGAACCCCTCCCGATTGTTAGGAGGTTTGCACCCTGCTTCTTAATTCCACTTCCTCGGCAACTTTTCGAAAGTGGAATTGATTCGTGTTCTCGCAACACCAAAACGAAAAAGTCTTTTGGCTTAAAAAGTAATGCTTGTTGGTCGGTGGAATGAAAAGTAAATGCCAAATTACGCACTCGGACAGTTGCTAGATGTACACAAAGGGATTATTCTTTAATTCTGTGATCCATTTATTGTTAGTTAAATGTGATTTGCATTAAAGTCTTTAATTTATATTTATTTATTTAGAGGTAAGTTTAACAATGGTCAGTCAAACGCGAACATTAAGAGTGAGTTAATTAAAAATAAATTCCACTTTTACGCCGCTGTTCGACTAGTCGAACAGCAAAGATGCCTTCCTTTGAAACAGTTTCTGTAGGATCTAGTGAAACCAATTGTTTAAGTAATTACACCCCCACCTTGCCGGTGGGGTCCAGGTGGTGGTTGAAAAAACCTTACAAAAAGATGAATTTTCGACAAAAAAAAAAATTAAAACACGTAACCATAAATATTTTATTCCGAAAGTCATGTAAAATTTTAAGAAAAGGTCGAAAATAGTCCGTAATAATACAACCCGTGGAAAAAGTAGTACTAGGAGACTTTAATACACCTGTGAATGTGACTTTTCGAATAATTTAACCATCTCACCTGGCGAAACTATCACAGGAAGATTTTTTTGACTTCGGATTCGTGTTTACTGGGTCCTAATTACCCAAGAAAAGTTACTTTCACATCTAAATAAAAAACTTCGTGCAGCGCGGCGTAAAATGGGTTTAGCTAATAGCGAACTCTGACCCGGTGGGACTAATTTATTGGCAAATGGCAGCTATGTGGTCAGAGTACACACTAGCCATGACATGAGGGTTTTAGCTGAGGAGTGACATTAAGGAGTCCTTTACGTCTAATAGAGAGCTATCTATAGAAAATAGGTGATAGTACTCATTTTAAATAAGGCACAGGCAGCGGAAGGGGTCTCGATGAGCATAGTTCGTTAGGCGGGGCGGTAGGTAGATCGGTGTATAATAAGGCTTAGGAGAGTAATGGAGTCAACCTCACCAGCCAGTAGCTTTTGGATGAAAACCACAGCATAACAGATTCTTCTGAACTTAAGTGATGGGAGGTCTATTGGGCGTAATCTCTGTTCATAGGGTTTTAGGTGGATGGTGGTGTCCCAGTTTAGGCCACGAAGGCACAAAATCCAGCAACTGTTTCTGAACTGATTCGATTTGATCCTGGTAAATTTGGTAATGCGGGGACCAGAGACAAGAAGAATATTCCATGTTTGGTCTCACCAGTGAGGTGTAAAGAAGTTTGTTGGTGTAGGGGTTGTTGAGTTCTTTGGACCATCTCTTAATAAATTCAAGGACGCTTTTAGCCTTATTGCAAAACACAAAAATGTGACTGTTTAAGCTCAAATTGGGTTCAAACAATATACCCAAATCATCGACCTTATATATGCGATCTAACGGTTCACCATTAATGGTGTATTCGAAGAAATACGGCTTGGTTATGTGAAAAGTCATAATATTGCACTTAGCAATATTAAGGGGAAGAAGATTCAGGCTGCACCAAGCACTCAAAGCGTAAAGAGCGCTCTTGTTCACTAACACCCAGCGGCTCAGAGCTCAACCTGTTCTGTCGAAAGTATGCATTACGCCTGACGAAAATGTAATGCATTACAATCGCTGTTTTTCCTTAGAGAAATGCTGGAAAAATTTTTATACTGAACTAATAACAAAACTAGAAGTTTGTCATTCGCGATCCTTTTAGCTCTTGATGTTAGATTTGCATCCATTTTTTTGACATGAAATCACAAAAGATTCTATTGAAATAAATGAAATATGAGAGAGTTCAAGGGATAAAAGATAAAAAGCGAGTCAGCTCAAAAATTGACCAAATCAATTTAATATTATTAACAATGATGGGAGGAAATGAGTCATTCAGATATGGTAAAGAATATGGATATGGTTTCATAATATTTGGTCCATAGCTTTGAAAAGCTCGAAAAACTGATGATGTTGTAAATTAGAGGTGACAGCTTACATAAAAAAAAGGTTGCGACAGCCGAGGGACCTAAAACTGTAAACAAATCTCGCTCAACACACGTCTATCCAAATATTTCTTAAGCCAAACGGAAAAGCGAAGACTTGATTTCAGTTCTGCGGCCAAAAAATAAATTTGAAAAAGTTGCGAAGTTCAAAATAGCTTATAAATAGGAAATTATTTAAAAGATTTTATTCAGAGAGTGACTATGTTTTTGGGTCTTGATAATCTCCGCGAAGACCAGGAAGAAGGCACCAATTTCTGCAGGGTGGCCAATTCGTTTTCCGACTACTCAATTATCAAAGTAAACAAGTAAACCTCTATTTTTTGCCATCTTTAAGATCGGTGCGTTAATTCAGACGGACATGGCTATATCGACTCCGCTCTTGATGCTGATCAAGAATATATATACATATACATGCTTTTGCACTCTTTTAATATACTCTGGTTCTGAGCATTCAAATAGTTTACTTACCCTTTTTAACTGAAAATCTAAATTTACGTTTTCTCCCCAGATACTCCCAGTTCCGCGATGAGTACACCCTGGAGCAGATTATGAAGTCACCCCAGGTGGTAGAGGGTGTGCTAACCAAGCTGCAGTGTTGTCCCACCTCGGATGGTTCGGGTGCTGCCATTTTGGCCTCTGAGCAATTCGTGCGTCGTCATGGTCTAGAGCGACAGGCTGTGGAAATTGTGGGCATGGAAATGGCCACTGATCCGGCATCCACATTTACCGGCAAGAGCCTAATGAAAATTGCCGGTTACGATATGACACGTATGGCCACTGAGCGTCTGTTTGCCAAGAGCGGTTATAAGCCGCAAGATGTTCAGGTGGTGGAACTCCATGATTGCTTCTCGGCCAATGAATTGGTTACCTACGAGGCTTTGGGTCTTTGCGGTGAGGGCAAGGCTGGCGAGTTTATTGATCGTGGCGATAACACTTATGGCGGCAAATTCGTGGTGAATCCCAGTGGCGGTCTCATCTCTAAGGGTCATCCCCTGGGCGCCACCGGCTTGGCCCAGTGTGCCGAGCTGTGCTGGCAACTACGTGGTCTGGCCGAGAAGCGTCAAGTGCCCAATTGTCAGTTGGCCCTGCAGCATAATCTTGGTCTGGGTGGCGCTGTGGTTGTGGGTCTCTATCGCTTGGGTTTCCCGGCGGCTAATAATATAGTGCACAATCTAACAGCTGCCACCAAGGCAGCTACCAGCGAGGAGGGCTTCAAGGTGGCGCCTCTGCTCAAGTTGCTTGAACAGGCCATGCAGGAGGACAAGGATAATCTGATCGAGAAGGTGCGTGCCATCTATGGCTTTAAGGTGAACAATGGACCCAACGGTCAAACCGGTTTCTGGGTGATCGATGCGAAGCAGGGCAAGGGCAAGATCACCTTCAATGGCACACGTGAGTGTTACTTGTTTTGTTTATGGAAAATTTCGGTTAATATTTTTTAATTGGCACAGAAAAATGCGATGTCACCTTCATAATCAGCGATGAGGATGTGTTTGAACTGCTCACTGGCAAATTGCCTCCCCAGAAGGCCTTCTTCCAGGGCAAGATCAAGATTCAGGGCAATATGGGCTTTGCCATGAAATTGATGGATTTGCAACGCTCCGCCCAGGGTCGCATTGAAGAGCTGCGTTCCAAGTTGTAAACTTAGTGCATGCATTCCTTACTCTTTAAATACTTTTATCGTCTTTTGGTACATGATGTGTGGTTTTTTACATAATTTTTATTCTATGATTTGTATTATGTTTTAGAGATTAAATTGTTATACTCGAAATAGAACGTCCATAGTCCTTGTAATCGATGGGGAACAGAACAGCCCACAGAATAAGCCCGCCGGCGTTGTCAGCCCTGTTGGCTTCAGTAAAAACGGGCAAAGATCGCTGATGATTTCGTAAAGATACCAATGAACAGCTGTACGGTCAACTAGCCTCCTTGGTAGTGTGTAGTGTTCCCGTTTTTGAAGTTATGTGCAAGCATCACGAGACCTCGAGCCGGCAGAATATTAATGGGTATAATGGTATACACATTCTTGTTTTTCGACCCAACGTAAAGGGTAGAGAGCCAGACGTGCATTTTTACGATTCCGGATGGAGCTCCCATTTTGTATTTTATCTTGCGAAAGTGGGGTTTTTTTTAGCAGACTGTAAAAATATTTAATCACTAAAGAATCTGTTTTAAAAATATATCGGATACACTGAACCTCGCAGGTTTTTCACTCGTAGGTTTAAAAACACCTAAACTTAGTAAATGACTGATCTATGCGTACAGAATATGCCAGGGGCTATTTTATTTCAACTTTTTATGAAATCGTTGTTCAACAGAAATAGCTCACAACATATAATATATTGGAATAGCAAGGGTATGTATAAACAGGCTGATTTGAAATTGTTCCCAATTCGCTCATCAGCAGACTTTGTTGCTTTTCTTTGCCGAATAAAGACTTGGGGAATTACACAAGAGTGAAATTCAAGCCCTAAATTTCAGATATAAAAATGTCAGCCTGATATAATGCAATGGTTTTGACTTTACTTACTTTACTTTCTTATCGAAAAATTAGCTTCTCGAAAACGGCAACAAAATAATTTTTGGACTGAATTTTTGTACTCAGCGAAATTTGAAGTATTTTTGTAAGCTAGTGTACCAGCGATTGTCAACGAGAGCGAGGCCAAAAATGCGAAAATAAAGCGCCGCGAATTTGCTTCTACCTAATCGTTTCGAACTCTGACGAACGATTGACTGCTTTCTGCTCTCTTGGTCTCAGCTTCGGCATGCGTTCGGTTCGTGTACGTGTAAATAGCGTAATGTCTTTGAGTTCGGGGGTGAACCAGAGACCATCGCTGTTTTTATACAAAAGGGAAAATTTATTAGCGAATAAAAATTGTCACTTTTATTTCACAATGAATTATTCAGCTATGGGATTGTGTATATTGCTCGATTTTCTCATTACAATCAGGCCTGATTTCGATCAAATCATGCGGAAGCAAAATTGTTAAATGTTCTTCCAAAACCCGACAGTGTTTTTCGGCTTCTATCTAGAGAGGTCGAAATATCGATATCGAATAACTTTTGACGATATTTTTGTGAATACTTTTTGGTTTTTGGACAAAAAAAAATGGTTTCCTTACTAGTAATAGCCAAGCAAATGCCTTTAGAAAACCTCCCTAACAAAAAGACACGAAAAATATATTCAACAAGTGGAGACTGACAACTGAAGACTGTAATTAGGTTTAAATACCTGGGTGTCACTCTAACAGGAATCATGAATTTTGGGCCTCATCTCCAAGAGAAATTACTGGACTCGATGAAAGCGATAAAGTGCTCTTGGAAAAACTTTTTTGAGAAACCGCTTATCCTGGCAAGCACAAAATTTCGACTGTTTGAAGCTGTGGTTAGGTCTGTGATGTGCTATGCGTCGCAACTATGGGGATGTACCCAGTAGGAAGAAGTTGAGCAACTTCAAAGGATGTTTGTAAAACGGATCCACTTGGAAACCGGCCTGCCAACTCTGCACCTGTACTGTCTTCAAACGCACTACAAATACATCCGTAAGATCTTTGATATCAATCACTGACTGTACACTCTGCAACCTCCGTGTAACTGATAATGTTGCGCATTTAATCGGGGTTTGTCCCATCTTGGGAGAGCTACAAAGTTTGTACCTCAACAAACCTGCACTATCGGAAACCGAGATTGTAAGCTGGTTAAATGGAGAAAACTGGGAGATACTGTCTTCGTTTTTGCAAAATGCTATTTATAGTTTTATATTGTCAGTGTGCTGTCTAAAAATTAAGAAATTATAGGGGAGTCTCCGGTTGTGGACATAGTTGCGTTTTTCGCTAATAACTTTTTTAAAAGTCAACATTATGCGGTGATATGAACATCATTGTAAAGCTAGAGACTCTAGCTAACTTTCCTCTGAAGTAAACTATTGTTTTAGACAAATGGAAATAAAAATTGACAGCCATAGTACATGACGATGATATTGACAAAAAGAACATTTATTTATTTATGACGACCTTCAGAAATGGAAAAATAAATACAAAAAAATGGCCATGAATTGATGAAAAAAGAACAATTATGGCCTGTGTGGATGGTTCGGGGGAGGTTAACACCTCTTCTTCTCGCCCAATATTGGGATCGGCGGAAACGATACGACGCTGATTGTCTTCATCAAGATCAGCTTCTGTGGCGACTTCTACTGCATTTCGTTCGACAGCCTCAATGAAGTTAGCTTCGGAGAAAGCATCAGGGTCAAACTTTACAATACCGGGCTTCTGAAAACCGTACTTGATTGTTTTTGGCGTCAGTGCCAAGTCGAGTGTCCTGCATACCAAACCGGGGAGGTTTCGGATTTCAAGCACCTAACACAGCCAACAAAACCGAATCAACAACGAACGAAATATCCGCAAAATTTGCTCTGACTTTCTCCAAATACCGGTTCAAAGTGGTTCGAGGAAGCCCATATTCCTAGGCTCTAGCTTTGACAGCCTTCTTATCGATGAGGCATTGCTTAATGGCATCGACCAGCCCATTTAAATTGATTTTTGTTGAATCGGACCATTTTTTTGGTTAACATAAAGATATTTGACAGTTTTATGGCCAAACACACGCTTTAAACACAAAAAACCAGGGTGTCCACAAACGGTGCAAAAGTGTGTCCATTCTTGGAAATGGTAGCCATTTTTATTTTGTTCAGCAAATTTGTACGACACAAACATTTCTTTGAAACTTGATATCACATCACAAAGTACACTTAATGCACTAAATATAACAAAGTATGTGGAGTATGTGTAATGTGGAAATTGAAAAAGATAGAAACTCGGAAAAATGTTCACGATTTTTTTTTATTTGCTCACAGCAGGAAACCAAGTGCGTGATTACACTTCGGTATTGGCTCAGATTATGTGTACTGTCAAACTACAATTTTGACATGACTAAGTTTGGCGGCATCTGTTACCTGTCAAAAAATTGACTGGGGTGTCCACAACCGGAGCGTGTCCACTTTGCAAGTTATGGCTGATGGCAAATAAAATACTACTACTACTAATTTTCAACAAGTATTCGATATCGATATGTAGACATCCCTACTTCTAACTTAAAAATTCCACTTACCATTATGTTTGGTCGAATTCTCGAATAGTTTCTTATAAATCACAGCACTATCCAATTCCGTACAATCGGACTCGGAAACGGGCACAGGCCGGAATATGCTGTGTTTGAGGCAGCATACCAAATCTTATGTCCACCTTTCTTATGCTTAATCAACACTCAGCATATATGCTTCAGTATGGCTTACAAGCTTTTTCAGTGCAATATAGGGTACATCCTCCTCTCCAAATTGTTTTTGAAAACTTACACATCGATGGACCACGAATTTTAAAGGCTGTGTTTCTAATAGCTCTTTTCAGCGAATTATATTTGTAATTTACCGTTTGCACCATCTTTCCAAATCTTAATTATTTTAAAACCCTTTCCAAAACATCATTTCCAATATCATTTAACATTTTTGTACGATCCAAATCTTTATTGATATCTTCAGCGTATAAGCTGGCTTATAAACTACCGTTATATATGGTATATATAATATATTTATTATAATTATCAATGTGTGTGTGTGTGTGTATTGTTCTACGCACTTTGAAAACACTTTTTAAAAAAGGTGCTAAGAAGAAAATTAAACTGGGACCCTGGTCAAGCATTTTACTGCTGACTTTTATAGAATACTAGGTCAATGTGCACTTGATATAATGTGTATGTAAGTGTGGGTGTATATATGTATAATTTTTATTAGATGTACGTTGCCTGTATCTAAAAATTGTTCAATTGTGGTATCTAAAAAGTGCCAGCATGTGTAAATAAATTAAAAAATCTAATGTCTAAAAAGTGTCTCTCATTTTGAGCTTACATTTCTACAGTTATAAAATAGGGGTTCTATGTTTTATATGTGTATGTGTGTGGTTTACATATAAGCCTTTTCTTATATACACTAAAAGGGAGCGTTTACACTGAAATCGATTCGTATGGGCTACAAGTTAAGTACAAATATTTGCACATGTTTATCACAATGATCGTTAATGTGCCAAATCAATTTGTTTAAAAACCAAATATCATGAGGTACGAAATTTTGTTCAATTAGAAATAAGGTGCTTATCAAAACTATATTACAATAAACAAATTTCTCTTTCCTCTGTACAGTTAGTGCAAAGTTTTAGCACAAAAAGGAAGTCAGGTCAACTCAAATCTTTGATCACTTTATAGTTAATATGAAATTGTTGTATAAAATGTTTAAGTTTTAAAATCACTTTAAAAAAAATAAAAAATATTTACTCCCCCAAACCAATTAATTTATATTACTTTCCGAACACGAGCAGGACGTTCACTTCTTGAAAAAAAGGTGCTTCCTATTATTAGTGTGAAGATATTTTAGTTGAGGTCTCAATGAAGTTTAGGAAAATGAAACATGGCAGAAAAGCAGCTTAAGCTAGGACCAGAAAATCAATCAATTAGATTAGGAACCTTACCATTCCAGTGATTTTCAAAGACCAGTAACTTTTTTGCTCATGAACATAAGTGTTGACAAATTAAGCATTTACTGCTTAGGCCCCGCGCACACAGAACGCGGAGCTGAGCAGAGCTAGCGGAGCTTACGAATTTTACATACAAAATGCTCCGCTCAGCTAAGCAGTTGGTGTGCGCGCTCGCTATGTGCTCTGTGCGTTTGATTTTCCAAAGCTGATATGCTACTCTCCGCTCCGCTGTCTGTGTGCGGTGGGCCTTACTCAACTACTTAAGCAGACTATTTGTTAAGTTTTTTACAAACTACAGAAATTGTATAGTAGTATTGATTCTGTAGCAATTTGTGGTAGGACAAACGGTATTTAATTTTATTGAATGAACATTGGGGATAGACTATTTGAAATCCTCCGTAAAAGGATGGGTTCGTAAAAGAATGGGTGTAATTAATATAATTTTCCTAAAACTTTAAACCAAAAAAAAATAGTTGAATTGGTACTGGGACTGCACATTAATTCCTTATTATATCCAAATTCGAGAAGGGAAATTAAGAAACATCCAAGTTCGAAAATAGCAATTTCAAATATCGTATCGTTTTAGCAGATCATATTATGAACAAACACAGTAATGGTGCCTTCACACTGTTCGACACATGAGACATGATAATTTAGTAGGCCTGCATTTCCCCATGAAATTCTATGAATTTGACAAACTATTCAAATTTAAAACCTAACAAAAAGTAGAACTACTAAACGTCATGTCTCATGTGTCGAACAGTGTGAAGGTAGCCTAAGGTGGTAAAGTGTAACACTTGTCTAAAACTTATACACTGCCATGCACTTGAACAGGAACAAGCATTTTAAAAAGAATATACAATTATTTGACTGAAACAATCAAATTAGATTAATAGACAAATATTTTTTACCATTCAGTACTTCAATTTTTTTTCAACGAGCTCGTCAAAAATTTCATATTTTGATCATACACTTGAACAGAGACAAATGTGATTTCATTATTCTGAGTAAAACTCCGCTTAATGAAGTTAATCTTTTGTCAACTTATAAACGTTTTAAATAGAAAAAAATACTATAGTGGGCGTTAAAGCACTAACTGTTGTCGAAAAAGGCAAAATAATGGCTTATAAGGAGTGAAATCTTACGTAAAGGCGAAGTGCTGAAAAAATTGGAATAAGCTAAAGTGTTGTATGCAATTTTCTTGAAAACCCATCAAATTATGGGAATAACATGAAAGACAGCACCAAAAAAATATTTTACGTACTGCAGAGGAGCGAACTTATCAAAAAGCTTCATATTAACATTTCATTTAAACTTACAATTAAACGCAAGTATCGATACGGTACGGAGAGTTATTCATAAAGCTAAACATCTAAGAAGATCAAAACTAAAAAAAAACCAGCCACTTAATACCCAACGTAAAGATTCTCGTCAAGTTTTTGCTCGAAATTATATGACTCGGAAGAAGAAATGGCATACCGTGGTGTTTTCAGTTAGAAAACGCTTCAACTTGGATGATAATGATGGTTTTCCATGATATTCGATAAGAAGAACACTTTCTGTCCCGTCAATGTGTTATGGTGTGGCGTACCATCTTTTAATATGGGACATGTCAAGTCATATAATTTCGAGCAAAACCTTGACGGGAATCTTTACGTGGGGTATTAAGTTGTGGGTTTTTTTAGTTTAGTAGTACCGTATTGATACTTGCGTTTAATTGTAATTTTCAATGATTTTTCAAGCTGAACGGTGTAAATATGAAGCTTTTGGAACAATTCGCCCCTCTGCAGTACATGAAAATGTTTTTTTTTGGTGCGGTCTTTCATGTTATTCCCATAATTTAATGGGTTTTTTAATAAATTTGCATAAAATACTTTAGCTTATTCCAATTTTTTCAGCAATTTGCCTGTACTTAAGATTTCACTCCTTATAAGCCATTATTTTGCCTTTTTCGACATCAGTTAGTGCTTTACCGCCCACCATAGTATTTTTTTTCTATTTAAAACGTTTATATGTTGACAAAAGATCCACTTTATTGAGCGGAGTTTTACTCAAAATGATAAAAACCACATTTGTCCCTATTCAAGTACATGATAAAAATATGCAATTTTTGAAGAGCTCGTTGAAAAAATATTTTTGGACAATAGACTACGTTAATTTTAAAATTTTTTTTGTTAATTCAATAAAGAATGAATTACTGAATGGTAATAAATATTTGTCTATTGATCTAGTTTGATTGTTTCAAACAAATAGTTGTATATATTTGTTTTTAAATGCTTATCCAGGGATGCAAGCCGGTTCTGGTCCCAAACCGTATCGAACCGCCAATTCATAGTGGTTAACCGAACCAGAGTATTAATAAAATGGCTGAATCGAAGCATAAAATGATGCTAATCAGAAGATAAATATTATTTTGAATTTTGTGAATTTGTATCAAGAGAATTTACTTAAGATACAACTCACTGGAGACATTTCGAATCCATAGATAAGCACCGTTTTCAAAGTACTATGATTTTCAGTCGCTGGGCACAAGAACCATAATCAGTTTGTTGCTTCATTTTTCAACTCGCCATATATCGAGTTGAAAAATCGCTGAACTTGAAATTACTAACGTGCCAGACATTTAAAGCCGCTGGGGATAGGCTCCTTTTCATGCTTCTCACAAGGTGTCTATTTAAAGTGCTTCGGAATTTTTTCCCACAAAGAGTGACTATTCTTCACATTGGGCCATCGAATCTTGAGCGGATGCCCAGAAAAAAACGCGTTGATACTTGCTGATCGTCCCTACCAGTGAAAGTTTTAGTTGGCAAAGCTAGGGATTCTACTTACTTATTTTCCATCTCTTTTCTCTTCAGATTTTCAAAGAAGGTGGACAGACGGCTATCGGGCAATACAGTCGAATCATCCGATTTGAGAGGGGAAGAGAGATATAGACTCGCATGCCAAAGAACATTTACCGCTTTTCCATTTAAAGGATTAATGGTGGTGACTTGAAGAAGTAGGAGGGCGCTGGAGAACTGGAGAGTAGTGCGTTAAATAAGCAGGGAGTTGATACAAATGTTGTTGAAGTTGGAAAAAAATGTTATTTGACATCCAGGCTTTCAGCTCCCTATTTCCCTCTCAAGACAGATCATTCGACTGCCGTCTGTCCGCATTCTGTGAAAATTTAAAAAGAAAAAGAGAGGGAAAATAAGTCGGTAAAATTTCATGACAAGTTTCAGTTTGATTTTTCACACATTTCAATAGAACAAAATTATTCGCTGAACTAGAAATTACTAACGTGTCTGTCTCGAATTCAAAGTTTTACTTGTATTAGGAATTTAATTTAAGAATTTGTATTCAAAATACGTTAGTTTGCACAGGGCAAACCCAATAATTAAAACGTATTTTTAGCCAAGATCAGCACCCAACCGGGCTAATGACTTAACTTCATAATTATTATTAGAACATTTTTTAAAAGTAAGAATCAATTACTGCGGCATTACGAATTGTTATTCCAATGCTTTATCAGCGATTTTTAAAATCT
Organism: Lordiphosa stackelbergi; assembly: GCA_018904235.1. Lineage (NCBI taxonomy): Eukaryota > Metazoa > Arthropoda > Insecta > Diptera > Drosophilidae > Lordiphosa > Lordiphosa stackelbergi. The sequence continues at coordinate 46,798 of JAEIFU010000603.1, forward strand.
TTATCAATATTTTAACCGATTAAGTTCAATTTGGTATTACCGTTAATTGGTTATCGGTCGCTGGGATTCAAATAGACACGCGCCGTGGGTACAAAAATAAAACCAACGGGCAAAAGAAGAAGAACCCAACCCAAACGAATATATCTGAGGATGTATTGCATTCTGGAATTGCAATAGATTAATTAAATGCCAAACTTCCGCATGTCTTATGGAGATAATTTCACATTTTTTTGTAGACCCAATAACTTGGATGTTTAGAAAGTGAAAATGCTACTGGGAGAGAGGAAACTGCAAGTCTGCGTGTTAACATCCAAGTCATTTGGGTCTACAACAAAATGTAAAATTTTCACTGCTTCTGTTTCAGTCGGATCTCGCGTTTTTACTTTGACTTGAAATTTCTTCTCTTCCAGTAGAATTTTCAGTTTCTCGTTTGTCATCAACAAGAACGTACTCCCCCTTCTGTCTTTAAAATGTCACCATGTGAGAAGCATGAAGCTGCAGCTTCACCCCTTCACTTGTATAGTGATAATCAGAAGGTAGCTGTACTCCCCCGTCAAGAAGTATCAACTCCCTGCACATTTAAGGCACCACTCTCCAGTTCTTCAGCGCCGTCCTCCTTCTTAAAGTCGCCACCATTATCCCCCGAATGGAAAAACGATATATGTCCTTTGGCATCCAAGTTTATAGCTCCCTCTTCCCCTCTAAAGTCGCATCATTCGATTACACTGCCGGAAAGCCGCTTATCCTCCTTTTTTGAAAATCTCACGAGAAAAGAGAGGGAACATAAGTCAGTAGAATCTAAAGCTGTGCCAACTACAGCTGCCACTGATAGTGACGATCAAGAAGTATCAACGCCATCATCTAAGCAGACGCTCAAGATTATATTAACCCAATGAGAAGAATTGTCACTCTTGTAGGGAAAAAATTCTGAGGCACTTTCACCAGACACCTTTTGAGAAGCATGAAGAGGCGCCTATCCCCAGCGACTTTAAATGTGCACTAAATTCACTTTCAACCATTAACTCGGATAGTAAGAATAATAAGGTAAGTGTACTCCCCCGCTGCGATACCGAGGAAAGGAAGGAATTTTTTAGACGGAGAGTAAGAAAGAAATAAAGTCGAAACAATCAACTTTATTTTCCCAACCGAAAAGTGAAATAAATGAAGAGGTGCCTATGCTCAGCGGCTTTAAATGTGCACTGGATTCATCTTCACTCTTTAACTGGGATAGTGGGGATAAGGAGGTACCTGTACTCCAACACTGCGATACTGAGAAGAAGGAGTCACCTTTACCCCTTGACTCGGAAAACAAATGTGCTTTGATATTCAGGTTTTCAGCTTCCCCTTCCCTTTCAAGACGGATCATAAGACTGTAAGCCGTCTGTCCGTCTTCTGTGAATATTTGAAGAGAAAACAAGTCGGAAACAAGATCAGCAACCCAACCGGGCTAATGATTTAACTTCATAATTATTTTTCGAAGCATAACGTAAGAATCATTTACTACGGCCACTACGAATCTTTATTCGTATCGTAAAACGATGTATCAGTCGAATTTGATACTATCGATTATTGCATATTTATGAACGAGTCCATAATTCTACAACCTGACAACGATTAAGGGGCTAAAACTTTTGAGTACAACCGATAAAGAACGATAAGCAATTCTGTCCCAAAGGTCTAATTGTATCAACGATCTAAGAATCTTCAGTTAACTAATTTCCAAGGTTCAAATAAAAACCTTGGGTTCAATTAAATTAGTCGGTTAATTGAACCTAAAGCATTACGGACTTAAGACGAAACTTCTTTTGGTATTGGTTAGGGTGTCTCTATTAAACTTGCTTTCCCGTTTCCTATACAGTTAAGAAAAAGAGTGAAACCGAACACCGAACGATGCATCTACAATGTAAAGACTTGAGTTGAAGGACGACCTTTTGATTCTCTCGTAATGAGAAAGAGGAAAGGGATATTTCATCATTCCAAGTCAATTTAAATTTAGCGATAGGACTCAATCTCGATAATCTTTTTCAGTGTAATCACCCCCAACCAACCATTTAGTTGGGCGAGGAGCCTGCTGCACAGCTTCTGGGACTACGTTGGACGTACCAAACCCAAAGCTCTCAACTGAAATGTACAATCGTGTAGTAAGTAGTAGTAGTAGCAGTGGTATTAAGAGAAGGAGCCTCTCTTCGCTCAGCCACTCAATATTTGTTATTGGAGTTGGCGTATGAGGATAGCGAAGTATTCGTTGTTGTTGAGGATGCAGCGGATGCTGATGATGACGTGGATGAGGCGGCTGGTTTATCCATGCTGGCCATAATAGAACCCAGCAGATCCACTGGTGTTGTTGGAGTTGCTGATGACGCTACCGTCTTGGTTACCCTATTGGGTGCACTTGATCCCGTAATGATGATTTTGTGTGAGGGTATATTAATCGTTTTGTAGGTGGGTTTCAGTGGAGAGGTGCTTGGTGGCGGTGGTGGTGGTGGAGCTGAAACTTTGGATGGTGGCAATGGAGGCAACGGTGGCATTAGCACGGACACTCTACTTAAAGGCGTCAGTGTGGCAGGTAGGACAACTTTAACAATTTGTGGAGCAGCGAGAACAGGAGCAGGAGTGGGAGGTGGTGGTGGGGGTGGCTCAACAGGTACGGGTATATCCATTTCCACAATTTCCTCGGCGCACACCTCAGTCACCTCTTCTTCATGATCCACAAACAATTGTGGTGTGCTCTCCACAATTAACTCATTGGCCACATCCTCGACGGGTTCAGTGGTGGTGATGGGGCAGATATTGATATCACTTTTGCTTGTCGTTGTGGTAGGTTCATCGGATACGATTTTCACTTGGATTTTGATTTCGGGTTCCTTTTGATTTAGACGTTCGAGGAAGGGTGTTGTCTGAGGCACTAAAGGAGGCGGCAGTCCGGCAAGCGCTGTCGGCGGTGGCGGCAAGGGAGTGGGAGTGGCCGGAGTCTCATCTGTCAGGCGTGGAATTTTCGCCGGCGAGGCTGTGGGCGTTGTATCTGGTTTCTTTTTGGCTGGCTTATCCTTCTCCTTATCTTTCTCTTTGGATTTGTCCTGCTCTTTGTCCTTATCCTTTTTGGGATTCTCCTTCTCGTGAGTTCCCAGCACCCCAGCAGCTTTGGTCAGCTTGTATTTGTGCTCCAAAACCATTTTCCTCATATCAATTTTGGAATCATCTTTGTTCGTCTTCTTTTTGGGTGTGCCACTGCCCGGACTACTCTGCCCGCTGCCAGTGCTCTCCTGCATGGGTGAAGCACTGCCGCTTGCGTCCTCCAGACTGCTCTCACTCGAGCGTCGCTCTTTGCCATCCAAATCAATAAGTTTCCTTTTGGCAATTTTTCCCTCATGTGTCCGCTTCGAGGGTGTCTTTTTGCCACTCTCATCGTGACCCACTGGATTGGGTAAAATGGTTTGTTTCTCCTTATAATGCGGCGTCTCGGCCAAAACTGGATTATTCTTTTCGTTGATCACCTCCTGTCCGGGATAATACTGACGAAGACGCAGGTGCCAAGCTGTAAGTGAATAAAATGGAAACTAGTTAGGATCCGAAAAAACCAAAAAAGAATCTACTACTACTTACCTATGCTTGTCACGGCCGTCACGGTGCGAAACTGATGTATTATGTTGCGTGGTAAAAAGTAGATATCATTATCGCATAACTGGATGCGGGCATAGCGTATGCCGTCGCGACGTAACTGATTTAGCTTGGCATCCTCAATCCACTGAACACACTGGGAGATGGGTGGCTCGTGGAGATCCAATTGCAGCATCTCCACTAGCGTATTAAAGTCCTGAGCGGCGAAGGCAACCACATCCTTGGTGATGCGATTTTGTGTATACGATTGTCCACAATGAACTGCTTTCAGTATGCCTAAGCAGAAAGAGAGAGAGAGAGATTTATAGTATCACTTTGTCATTCATTCATTTATCAGAGCTCACCAACTGCAGCCGTAGTGATGCGTTCATGTCCATGCCCCACATGATCTGCATGTGCCTTGGTGCGATCTTCAATCATGGTCTCACGAGCCTCCGATAAACGTGGCAGATATTGCAAATTGCGAAGCTCATTAATGCGAGTCCTGGAAAAAAAATTCAATTCTTTTAGTCGTTGATTTTTTACTAGAGAAAGAGCTGGAAACCCAAAAAAAGTAGTGCGGGATCGGGAGGAACAGAACCGAATTGGAAATTTGTAGTCGAAATAGAAAATATTTTAAAATGCATTTTCTCCCCGCTGAACTATCGGATTGGTTCGCGTACTCTTTATAGCCAAATAAAGACATTTATGTTGTTTCCGGCAAGAACTTTTAAGCTTAGTACTCAAACTAAACCGTCTACTACCCAAAGGGAACATTTTAAGTATTACCCAAATTTTTGTTGGGTCTTGAATTTTAGATAAGCCTTTGTTTTTAACTTTTGCAGAATGCTCTATACGAAGGTGGTCTTCCAACCAACTTCCAACCCAAAATCAATTTTCGGTGTCACGGAAATCGCTTTCGGTTGGTTTTAAATTCTCTCGTGTATTTGAAAAAAATTTATCAAAATTCGACATTTTTTATTTATTATTTTTCTGGATTGGAAATATGTAATTTGTTTCAATATTGAAATTTTCATTTGTATAATTGTTTGTTATACCAACCGAAGGATGACATGTGAACCAAATACATTTACCATTTATTCTCAGATGGCATGGCAGGTTCATCTTTAAAATTTGACTACAGCAAATGAGCTTAGAGTTCCCGAGTTTTACTACATAATTGGAGCGAAAAAATTTTTAATATTTTAATTTGGTTTTTGGAGAACATTTCTTGAATTTGAATTATAATTTAAACCTGTATCATAAAACATGCAACCGTAAAGACATCAACAAATTTTACTATAACTAGAAAATGGGAAAGTTTTTTTTGCAAGAGCTGCAACACTGTTTCAGGAAAAGGTCCATTATATTGGACATAAATAAGTTTTTAAGTAAATGAAATCTTTCGAAGTTCTGTGGCACCAATGGATTTCTTAAGCGTTGCACAAAACCGAGAAATTTTAAGTTTCAGGACTGCCTCCATAATAAATTCAATAATTTTCAATCTGAGTATTAGCTATATGTACAAGGTATGGAGTAATTTGTATATCTGACTATCACATGCATTTTATACACTTGAAAAGGGTATTAAAATTTTGACCAGAAAATTGCAACGCATAGAAGGAATCATATCCGACCACATAAAGAATTTAAGGGACATTCCATTTCAACTCGGCCACCCCATTTTTTTTTTTACAAAAAGTATTAAGGGCAGGATGGCAGCGCTCTTTAGCCAAGTATAACCTAAGAAGCACCAGCAGGCAGCACTGATGGGCATCACTGTTCATTATGCTTTCGCTTGAAGGTTGTCAACAGAAAATGAAATTGACAAATCAATGCAAGTTAATTGAACACTTTTTAAACACTTATGTATAGTTGAGTTCTGTACATAGAAAACAGTAAATTTGTTGTTGCAATTGGAGTTGTGCGTAAACGAAGCGCTAGACGCCGCCCGTTGCATTTGCATAAACATTCTCACATGTCCTAAGAACAGAATTATTGTTTATGTACCACCTTTTGCTAGCTCCACAATATTGTTTATACACTTACTATTTATAAATCAATTGACTCCAAAACTCACTTCGCTTGCAGGAAAAAATCCGCTTGTCTTGCAAGCTCACTGACGTCCCGTCTGACCGTACGAACAACAAAAAAATAACCGAATGCCCGGCAGCGCATGCCTATCGAGACTCGTGCAAAAATTATTTTATCGAAATGGAGCTGCTGAACTATCGTTTCTTTTTCTACGCGTGACACTTGTAAAAAATTATATTTTAGTAACGCGATGCGCATTGTGTGGTTGTTGATTTCAAACTGATTTTTTGCCCAACTGTTGTAAGCATATTGACTAAGACTTTAAATTCAAGGCCTACTAGGTGAATTATTTTTATACCCTTGGAGAGGGAATATTATAATTGTCGATATGATATAACATGAAGGTGGTTTAGGAGAAGTTTTAGAAGTATCACTTATTTAGTACTTTGTTGTTGTAGAAGGTTGTGAGGGAAATTTTTATTTGTTGTTATTAACTTAAGGTATAATTTGAAATAGTAAAAGAGAGAAATAATTTTTTGTTATAGAAAAAAATTTTTAAATAAAAAAATTTTAAAGAAAATTAGTAATGAGAAAATGTAGAGTGGATAAATTGTAATTTCTTTTATTTAAAAAAGAATATATTTTAGAGTAAGTGAAAAAAAAATTTGTATTAAGAAAAGAGGTTAATTGGAATTTAAATTATTAAAAATAAATTTAAAAAATGTTTATTTTATTATAAATGGAATTAAACTATGTGAATATAAGGGTAATAAAATAATTGAAATAATAAATAGTTTATATGTTTTTATATAGAAATAGTGGATGTTGTTGGAGAATTATGTTATTATATGGTGATGTAGTTAGATAGAGGAGATTAATTAAAGAAATATATTAATATGGTAAGTTGATGAATTTTTGTTATTTATTTGGTTAGTAAAGGAATTTATGGGTAATGGATGTAAAAAAAATTTTTGATTTTGGTGATGAAAGAATAATTTGATATAAATATTTTTTTAAAAGAAAGAATAAAATGGATAAAAATTTAATGTGTGAGGTTGGGGGGAGTAAAATAAAATATTTGAAAGAATGTGGAAAGACCAAATGAATGGATAGGAAAGAAAAGGAATTTCGATAATTTAGCTACCCATAGCAGAGTCTCTTAAAATATATATTAATTATTTTAATATTTTTTTTTATTTTTTTTATATTTTTTTAAAAAAAAAAGATTCCACCATCAATTCCATTTTTATACACTTGAAAAATGTATTATAATTTTGCCCAGAAGTTTGCAACGCATAGAAGGAATCATTTCCGACCTCATGAAGTATATTAGAGTCTTTACCAGCCCGCGTAAAAGCGAAATTGTGTTAATTTACGCGACGCAGATATTGAGCGCCTCTAGAAGGTTTACCCTCAAAATTTTTGGAGTAAATCGTCTGATTTGACAGACTGTAAATTTTCCTGTCACTTGTGAGTCAAAGTTTAATATGTAAATGTAAAGCATTCATTGTGGGTGCACAAATCAAGCTAAATACGAGCATAAAGAATTATGAATACATAAAAATCTTTAGAGATGGACCATGATGCTGTCGACGAAGTGATGGACGAACTTATAGAGGGATCTTACTGCAATTGCATGCTGGCGGCGAGGAAACAAGTTGTGTGTGTCACCATTTTTTAATTACCAATGGTTTATGTCGACTGCATTTCGACCCCAAATGGAACTTGAGTTACAGGTAGCACTTTTCTGTTTGGGGTAGTATGGAGAACCTGCATTAATAGGAAAACTACAACTATGTTTACAGCATGTGATGAACTCTCTCTCTTATAAAATCCACGACACAATTGTGTAAATAATGGATCTTCTTCATTTATCTTAACATAATTTGTAGCTCTGTAGCTAGCTTCATCGCGCTCACTAAGTAATATTATATCCACTACTTAATTGTAGTCTAAATAGAATAGCTTCCCCTTGTAACCAAACAGTACTTGCCAGCTGCGTACACTCAAAATGTAAAATTTTACTTTGGACTTGGTAGTAGGAGGATTATGTTATGGTCCTACGTCTCGTGGCAAGGATTAGGCCCAATTGATAGGTCTATAATAAGCATAATAGCTCTTTTCTTAGACTCGTTGGAGAATGTTACGCTGCCATATGCTGCGGAAAATATGCCCCTTATTTTTCGAGTTTTTAGCTGGACAATGATCATTACATATTTATCACAATCGCATCCAAAATCTTCGGTGTGTACTCCAACGAGAAGTTCAAAGCCCAATTATGAAAAAAGCTTTTTTGTTTGTAAATATCTTCCAAGTAACCGAAGATGTTTAAACTAGATGATTGATCGTATTCGACAAAAGTGTCAAATTCGAATGTGATTCCTGCTACTTTGTGCAAAACTGTTTAAGATCGGTTGAAAAAGTTTAATCTTGAGTTTTTCGATCTTAAGGCAAGTATAAATCTAAGGTTTGATTCGGATTATCCAATAATCTCATTAGAAGATGAACAGGCCTGATAAACTCTCCCAAGGACAACATTTTTTAAAACTTTTTGTCCGCACGGAATTAAGTTTGGATAGAATTTTTGACTCACCTTTGTCGCTTAAGTGGCGTTTTGCTGTTCAACTCGGCAGTGGGTACCAATTGTTCGCCAGCGCGTATCCAAAGTATGGGTCCATCGTTTGATTGGCGTGGATCCGTTTGCAGTATGGAATTGACAGCCCAGGGCATGGTCTAAATTATTGAAAGCAATTGAGGGGTTCAATTTTTTTTACACCTATTTCCATATAACTTAAACTTACCTTGCGCAGGAACGGATTCATTTCAATGCGTCCTAGCAGATCAGGAAAATAGCCGCCAACTTCTTCATGAACTTTACCCACCAGACTGATCTGATGCAGTGGGCCATAGCGAAAGGTGCCTTGGCAATAGTTGCGAACCACCTGGAAATGAAGAAGGATTATAAACTCTGAAATATGCAACACACATTTTCAGCCACCCACCTGTTCATTGTACTGGGCCATGGTGCAGGTCTCGATATCCGAATTGCGTCCCAAGACGCCCGCCTTCACCGTAAGAGTGGAATAGTTCTCGGCCATATGCTCCAGCAGATCTGGTATATAGCGGGCCGCATCGTGAACAATGCCCATTACATGATGCGCATAGCCTTGCTCATCTTCGGCAAAGCAAACGCTAAAGAATTCATCCACCAGCTCTTCCATTTCATCCGGCGGCAGAGCATCAATTTCATGCTGATACAGATGAACAATGGAAGCTCCACCATTTGGATACTGTTCCACTTGAAAGTAATTGCCATATTTAAGATGTTCCAGACCAGCCGGAGCCTGACGGTTGGGTTTGGGCGGTAAGCTCTGTACTGTTTGCCAGGGGCCAGCAGCTGGAGCATGTTGCAGGCATTGAACTCCCACGCTGCTGCGACGTATTTTCGAACGTTTGTAGCATTTCGAACAATCGCGCGACGACGATGAGCAGGAGGAGGAGGTGGAGGAGGACGTTGAATGCCTTGAGGAGGAGGACGATGAATATCGTGACGATGACGAGGAAGAAGAGGATGAATAAGATTTGCGACTGGAAGAGGAATGATGATTGCTGCTGCTGGTCGAAGAAGATGATGATGATGACGTTTTTGGCGCCGGCGAGGGCATTAACATCGAGCTGGACTTGCTTGTGCTAAAATTTAATTGACGTGTGACCTCCTCACGAGTTTTTGCTACCACCACGGCATCGCCATTGAGCAAAGTGGGTTTCACTACCAGGAGTGGCGGCGGTGCCACCACCTCCTCCACGATTGATTCCTTTTTGATTTCCGTTTCAATTTTAATTAGTTTGGTGGGAGCTTCCATTGAGGGTTCCTCCTTCTTGACATTACCCTCATCCACTTCCACTTTGATTTGTTGCTGCTCCAGTACGGACACCACAGCCTGTTGAAGCATCTGATCCGGTTCTTTTAACTTGCTGGTACTGTTTTGGCTGCTGCGACTACTGTCCGAGCTGCGACGTCGATGTGAATGTGACGAGGAACTAGATGATGACGATGGTATCTGAAATGGGGTAAAGAAATTAGTTGAATATGTTTCATTTGCTAGCTTCTTTCTCACTTAGCAGCTGTGTAAACTGTTGAAAAAAATAGAAGACGTCATTGCTCAGTAAAAGGAAAAAAACTAATGGGAAATTAGTTTTAAAAGATTTCTCTTTGACTTTTGAAAGATGAAAATCGGACTGCTTCAGTTTATTTGTAATAGCATTTTATTGATTGTACTCAGCAGAGTTTGCCATTCGCTATTCAAAAAGGTAAACGCTCCAGAAAATTTATAAATTATCTTAAAGTGTCGGCTAGGAGTAGTATCTAACCTCACCCGAAGCAAAAATTAAACTAATTTTCTAGAAGAAATGTGGTGTGCGTCAAGTCCTCGATTGTCTGACACTAATTTCAAAGCCCTCTTTCTTTAGGCTGGAATGACGCTTGCTTGTTTGACCGACAATTTCTAGCAGCAAATTTGTTCTTATGGGAATCTAATGGGTGAGAGCGAGATATACAGTTGTTGAATTCGCCGCACAATATATTGCTGCTGAAGGCAGAGCAGCCGGCAGAATTGTTTTCGCTATATACAACATTGCCGTTAGACGGCGGTGTCGGATATTTTTGTTTACTTATTCCCATGCCACATAAATTTACTTAATGAATCTTGAAATTCAACTTTTGTTTATGAATTTTTTATTATTCTAAAAAAAAATACATATCAATTTTTCCCTTGAAAAAAGCCAGTTGACGCTTTTTTGTAAACATTTGGCTAGCCAGCCACCACGGACTTAGTTAAATAAACATGTGCTTCCCCATTTATGCGCTAAAAACATGAAACCTGGATACCCTCTGCAAGGTATGCAATGTAAAATAAGTTGTCTTCAAGATGTCACCTAGCACCTGGGATACCTATTCTCCGCCTTGAATACCTGGCTCACCGTCAACGCCCACTCAGCCCCATCTATCTACATACAGCAAACTTACATCACAAAGGGCCATAAGGTCTTTAGTTGATCACGTCCTCAGCCGAGCATAATTTAACCAAACCATTCTGTCACCTTATTTAAACATAATACATTTTTTATTTTTAAAGGCCTGATTCCAGATGACATAAAAATCAATTTTTATGTTGAAGTTCACATAAATAGAAACACTTTTGAACTGTTTTGAAATCCTAATATGTTATTTAAACGTGCGTCATATTTCGCTGTGTTCCTTATATTCGCCCGACAATATTGCCGCTAGAAATTGTAGGTAAAAAATACAGGTCAATCCGGCCTTAGCAATTTTCGAATCGGTTCAGCAGTTTTTAGAGGTATAAAGGTTTGGTACGAGTAAGTGGTTCGGTACAGATTTGCGTTCCTCCTTTTAACACTTTAATAAAGAAGGATACTATATACACGAACCGCCAACTGAATTTAGGAGAAATAGTCAACAGTATGGCCATTTATTAAGGGTATTTAATAAATATTAAAATGCCAAAAAAACTAGATTTTCAAAACAAGATAGAGTGTTGCAGTCGAGTGTCACGACAGCTTAATACCCTCTACCAAGTTATGTGTTTCCGATGGCTTTGATTTTGTAACTTAATATTGAGCTAACTTCTTCGACTGAATTTATTTTCGTGCGGCTTAAAATGCTTCTCATAATTTTCAATTAACCTTAAAATTTTATTTCAAGATAGAGATTTAAAAATAAAGGAAATCTAACTTCGGCTCGACCGGAGATTATATACCCTTGCAGCTTATATACTGTGCAGAAGTAAAGGGTTTTAATAATATTCAAAGAATAATTTCATTTATTATTTCGCATTATAGCAGAAACCACATAAATATAATGATGAAAAAAATGTCACTTTCGACATGTCACGTATCGACAGAGATAAATATTTTTTTACAAAAAATGTATTCAAGATTTTTAAATCAAATAATATACATTTCAAAGAACTATTCATTCATAAGATATTAAGATGATTTGGGCCTAGTTATTGTGTTAGGTTTCGCTAATATTTGTCTTTATATACATAGCTGCTCGTAAAAACCACTTCTGTTTTTGTCACGTTCAAATAGCTTCCAATTTTGTCATTATTTTGGACAGCGAATTTCACTTGCTATACACTTTAACACTAATTAAAGTTGTTGCTAAGAGCTATATTATACAGTAAAAAACGAATTAAAAATTCGTTTTATTTTGACATTTTTTCATTTTCAATGTGTACGACAGTCACTGTTCGACAGAATGGAAATGCACATATTCATCCGGATTTGAAAGTTTTTCTCACTAGAACTACGTTTTCGTCAATCGATTTGGGTCAAACTTGACAGAATTGTGAGGAAGCATATAATATTCATCAGTAACAAGTTTAGGAGAGATCGCATTGAAAACTAATAAGTGTTTCTCACTAAGACTTTTTATACTCTGTAACAAAGGTACACAGAGAGAACAACTGACTCAGATAGGACAACTCACTCTGAACAACTGACTGAGCAAGAACAACCAAATTTCATTTGAAGAACATGTTCACTTTTTTAGTTAAGAGAAAAACATAATCCACTCACTCAATAACAACACAACACTAGTTTCATTTAATTTCGCTAAAAACTAAATTTACTTTCGCGCATTCGTAATTTTTTTTTAAATTTTTTAATTCAGCAACTTATATTGAAATGAATAGATTTTTTTGTACCATATTTTGAAAAAATGTCCCAAATATGCCATGAATGAAGGTTAGAATGACTATAATTCAATTCAATACATGACCATGTCATATCTTGCAGTTCGAAGCGAAAATGGGTTGAAACATGAATTGCATATTCAAATTTAAATCAGGGTATCTAACCGGACAACAATCGTTATTTTTAGCCGGTATAACCGAATCAAACCGTAATGGATTTTATTTTGGTTAAACATAACCGAAACAAAATAACCGGTTCCATGTCGGTTTTTAAAATTTTAAGAGACAAAAATATGTTTCATAATTAATTATCGTCTGTGGAAATAACTATAGCTAATAACTCTGATATAAATATTATTTTCAACGTAGTGCTGTCTAATTTAATGAGAAATAAATATAAGATAATTTATGAGGTGATATTTTCGGCTGGCCCCTTGCAAGGTATACTAAACAAGGTAGCCGCACTCGCTCACTTACAATTCCTTATATTTGTGTCAAAGAGAGCAAGAGCGAGTTGAATTTCTGTACTCACTTGGTGTCAAAACACAAACAATTCGTCCGCGTCGCTTACAATGGTTGCTTACCGACTGAAATTTAACAACCCTGCAGTGAAATTGTCAACTAGTAACAAAAAAATACTCCTAGTTGGAATACATGCACTTAGCCAAGAACACTAACCAGGATTCATCCTGGGAGATGTACCAAGCCAAGCTACGGGACTATAAAAGTTCAATGCGGAAAGCAAAACGACGCTCGTGGGCAAACTTCTGCAACGGTATTGAATCGACATCTGAAGCATCAAGACAAAAATTTCAGCGTGTTCACCAAACCCCTCCGGGACTCCTACAAAATCCTGATGGAACTTGGGCTGACTCCAGCTCTGAATCCCTCAATTTACTTCTATAATCACATTTTCCTGGATCTTCAACTTCTATGGAGCCCATAGAGGAACCAAGAAGCGACACGCTAAGTCACATAAGTGATATAGTAACTGAACAGCGCATTAAATGGGCTGTTAACTCTTTCAGCCCTACAAATCACCCAGGCCAGAGAATATTTGTTGCCCAACTCAACAAACACTACCGCATATAATTGCATGGCTACAGACAATCTTTGTCAGTTGCCTTCGATTACAGTATATACCCACTCTGTGGAAAAACATTAAAGTGGTTTTCATAGCAAAGGCAGGAAAAGCCTCGCATGTCAGACCCAATGAGTTAAGGCCGATTAGCCTTTCATTCTTTTCTCCTCAAGACACTGGAGAGACTGATAGATGCCCACCTAAGGCAGTCAATAGACCCAACCACTCTGTCATTAGCGCAGCACGCATACAGCAAGGGCAGGTCAACAGAAGCAGCACTCCACTATCTTGTCTCAAAAATTGAGAAATTCACTTGAGGCTAAAGAGTGCATCCCTCGACATCGAGGATGCATTTAACAATATTCTCCCTAACGCTATCACCTCTGCCCTGACAAATCTAAATGTGGAGGCACCCCTGGTGGAGTTCATCCGACTCATGCTTACCAGCAGGGTGGTTAACTCACAACTAGGAGATGCCTGCGCCCGAAGATATGTAAGTAGAGGCACTCCTCAAGGAGGTGTTCTTTCGCCATTTCTTTGGGTGGTAACAGTCAACGAATTGTTGCGACTCATGGAATCGCGTGGACATACGGTGGTAGCGTATGCAGATGACGTTGCCATAATTACAAGAGGCAAATTTCCTCAGACTCTCTGCGATCTGATGCAGGATACACTCTTAACACTTTCAAATTGGACGATACAAAGTGGCCTTGGAGTCAATCCAACCAAAACTGAACTCGTCCTCTTCACCCGCAAGTATAAGATACCAAATTTAACACCCCCACTATTAAACAGTATACACCTAAAATTTAGCGATTTAGCTAAATACCTGGGTGTACTACTTGACAAAAAACTATATTGGATCGCTAGTAATACTGCTCTCAGGCTGAGAGAAAGTGGTACCTGGGAAGATAGTAACTCTGGCCACTCTTCTATACTACTGCATCAAGTGGCGATGCCGCCAAAACTTGACTACTGCACCCCAACAATCACGTTCACCACTATGTATAAAGTCACCATACCAAGTCGGCTGGACTGGAACTCAATAACACACTCAAAACCGAACGCCTTCAATTTCTACACTGTGCCGCAGAGTGCCGCAGATCTCTTAATGAGATGGCTCAGCACTTTGAAATTAATCTCGTTTGGGTGCCTGGACATTCCAACATAGAAGGCAACGAGATGGCCGACCACCTCGCTAGACTTGGCACCATCACTCAGCTCCTACCGGATAAGAGCAACATAGGCGTGCCTCTTGCGACCTTTAAGCTACAAATCGAATAACCATGAATCGATGGCAAACAATTCACACATGTGAAATATCTAGGCTTACATGGCCTACCCTTAATACTAAAAAATCTAGGGCGTTACTCCGTCAGGATAGAGTGAATATCTCTTTATTAGTAGGGGCCCTTACTGGACATTGCCTAATAGGAAGACACGCCGCTAGGCTCGGCATCAGACACAATGACTACTGTAGAAGCTGCAACTCAGTGGATGAGGAGGAGAGTGTACAACACCTCCTCTTCTGTCATTGTCCAGCTCTTAGTAGAAGACGACTTACAGTTCTGGGTCGTCCTTTTCTAAACGATCTGTCAGACATAACTGAAATAGATATAGCCTCGCTGCTCAAATTTCTACTTCTAAATTTTAACGGGGAAGACCCTCCCTCTACGATGACAGCGTAGAAAGGGTTATATGGTAACACAACGGGCCTTCATTGGCCTAAGTGAAGAAATAGGATTCTCCTATTCTAACCATTGCAACCTAACCTAACCTAACCTAGTTTAGGCTAAAGCTTGCCCGTTATTCAGAGTTTGTGAACGTTTTGAAGCAAAATTCTATTAAAGGCAGTGTGTTTCAAGTCATCAAGTAAGAAGAAGGTGCACAATTTTCTTAATTTGATAGTTTAATTATGTATACGTGTTTAATTTAAACAGATACAAATTATATCCTATTGAAAATTTCCCTCAATATTGATATGGGAAAGGGAAAAACATTATCATCTGAAGAAACAGCCAAAATCCTTGCTCACAACATACTGGCAAGTATAATATGCAAATTGCCATTAAATTGAAAAGATCTCTATCTGCAGTGGATAATGTAATCAATTTAAAGCAGAAATATAATACAAATCGATCAAATAATAATTATCAAAAGATTTCTTCTCGTGTAAAATCCGCTATAATTCGGGCTTTCTTACAAAAAAATGCAACTGCATCGCAAATAAGAGCTGACTTACAATTACCTGTTACTAAGCGTCGTGTACAACAAATTTTATCTGGAAGTAATCGGCTAATTTGGAAGAAAATAAAGTCTAAACCAGCTTTAAAGGAATCGCATAAAGTTGCAAGATTGGAGTTTGTCGAAAAACACATGTCATGGACCGATCAATGGAAAAAGGTAATATTTTCAGACGAGAAAAAATTGAAGAAGCCCGAATCCTTTTATACTAAGCTGAACTTTGGAGGAGGTTCGTTAATGATATGGGCTGGTTTTAGTTACTATGGAAGAACCCCCCCATGTAAAGTGAATGGGCGTATGAACTCGGAAAAGTATATAACCATGTTGGATGAAGTATTAATAAACTTTTTGGATCAGCAACCTACTTCAGACACCATTTTTCAGCAGGATAACGCTGCCATACATGTATTACGGCTCAGCGCAAATTGGTTTCAGGAGAAGCAGATCGATGTTATGAAGTGGCCAGCACTTTCCCCAGATCTAAATCCTATAGAAAACATGTGGGGTAACTTGGCAGGACGTGTATATGCTGGTAATCAGCTCAGAATTGCTTTAGTCAATGAATGGGTCAAAATTCCTAATTCAGAGTTTCAAAAGGTTATAGACTCAATGCCAAAACGAATTTTTGAAGTGATTTTAAAATCTGGGAGCTGGACTTACTATTAATCATCATTTTCTTCGACATTACAATATAATTTAAATAAATGCCTTTAATTGAATTTCGCTGTATAAAAATGAATTTTTTGAAAATAATTTATTTGCTAATCTAACCACCTGTTGTAGTGTTAACTGATATCGTTATTCACTTTATTATTTAATAAAAATTTGATTCATTTCTCATATAATTTCCCATAAATCATTAAATATCCATGTGCCTTTAATTGAATTTCGCTGAGTTTACACTAAGCTTTCCGGTATAAATTTTAGTACTAATAGCCCATTTCCACTAGCAGCATTTCAGATAGTTTTCATATCTCAAAACTTTTCCGTTTCCATTGACAAATCGTTATCTTTTTTACACTTTGACAGAAGCAGCTGATTTGTTGGTTTTAAATAATAGGCGGACTCACGTGGACGTTTTGTCAGGAAATCATTTTCTCGGGTCAAATGCTTTGCCATTACACTAAATACATATACTCAGCTAATTTTGACTAATTATATTTCAGTTAAAACTACGCCTACTTTTTGCTTTTTTCTTTCGGGGCGATTGTCATCGTTCTTAAGAAATGACAAAATGAAAGGCAAAATGAAGTCGCAAATCGTATGGAAGAAATGATATCATTTTCTTCATTTCTTGTCATTTCAAGAAATGAAGTTTCATTTCTTTGGTGGAAATATGCTATGAAATCTTATCCTTTCGGGCATTTCAGCTTGAGTTATATGGGGTTGTTTAGGTTGGAGCGAGCTTTTGTTTGATATGCCCAAAAAAAACTCCTGGACGAATAGCTAAAGATAGATAAGATAGTAAAAGCCGAGGGAGTCGCTTTGGCAATTTCGATGACAACTGCTCTGGCGGCATACCAGCAAAAGAAGTCTTAAACGAACTAATTCTTTTTTTGGCCATAAACAGTTAATTTTCCATATGGAACAATCGGTTGACTTTGCTTTCAACTAGAAATTAATAATTATTTCTATATAAAGCGCAGGAGCTGATAACTTATATGGTTAGGTTAGATTTTGATAGCTACAAGGAGAGTATTCCTCCCGTCTAAGACAGAGGACAGTGTAACCTTGAATAGAAAAGAAAGTGTTGACTCAATATTTCGATATTCCCTCGTCTACCTCATTTTGAGTGACACCTTTCTTGAGTGAATTCTTTTCATATGAGTCTGCACAGAAGTCACTTCAAATCGATATAAGGCCCTTTTCATTCACTGTTCTATACCTTTTCTCGCTCTCGTTCTCTGTCCCGATCACGTTCCCGTTCCGTGCGATGATACTTTTTATCCTTGTTGTTGCGTGAGGAACTGTTTCGGTCGCGATCCTTGCTGCTGCTGTTGTTGCTGCTGCCGCTATTGTTGTGACGGCTCTTATCTTCATCCCGTTCGCGTTCCTTATCTTTCTTCTTCTTTTTGTGATTGCGTTCGGCTAAAGAAAACGAAGATTGACATCAGAAATGTTTTTCATGAATAAGTGTCTAGCCCCCGGAAATGTGCCCCTTTACCTGTTGTTGTTTTATTGCTGTCCAATTCTGCAGTTGTTGTTGTTGTTGTGGCATTTGCATGCTTAGCCCCCGACGACAACTGCTGTGGTTCTCTTTGTTGTTGTATTGGTTTAGTACTATTATTGTTGTAGTTCTCTGTGTTGGTGGTGGTGGTTGTCACATTGCCATTTCCGCGGGCATTTACGTTATTTTCCACCAGCACCGATTTGTTGACAGCTTCAGTTTGCTGTTGTTGGTGTGGCGGTGGCGGCGGCAAGGTCTCCAGTGTCACAACTTCGCTGCTTATCATTTCTTTGCTTTTGTCTACCGTCTCCAACTCTTTAACGGCTGCGGAGGCGGCGGCGGCGACGGGAGCGGATTCTACTTCCCCTACATTATTTTTGCCACCGTCTCCACCTAATAGTGTGTTTTCCATTTCAATGTGTGTGTGTGTGTGCGTGCGAGAGTGTGTGTGGCTGTGTTGGTGAATATCGATCAGTTGCACAGCCCGTCTACGTGACGCCACTCAGCAAAGCCGTATTTTTTGTTTTTATCTAACGTTTTTCTATTTGCAATTCACACGAATTACGCTTTCTATGTGTGCGTAAACCATTTGTTGGCAGCGCAAATTTCTGCGCAATTATAGAATTTTCGCTTGCAAAGAACACTAAATTACAACTAATTAGAGATGAGCAATATCGGCGTACCTGTTGGAGATGGCACGATGTTTGTCGTGACGGTGACAGTGACCGCTGGGGGTTTGCTTAACATAATTGGGTGAATAATTATTTCAATTAAGAATCATATATATATGTTTAATGTAAAATTACTGCCATATTTGTGCGTGACAGTAGTATTGCAAGATTCGTAATGACAAGTTTACACAGCGCAATGTGAATGGCAAATGCCTTGTCACAGAAATCGTGTCACAGTAATGAGTACTTTTAAATGTGAACACCAGTACTCATTTGGCGTCTCAGTTTTTCTGTGACGGAAGGTGGCACGTTTATGCGTTTACAATTAATTGAACAGCTGATTTAATGATTTAGCTACAAATTAACTTATTTGAACTATTTTTCATGTGACAAGCATATCGCTAATGTTTGTTTTTAAATCACTCTGTGAATGTGAAAGTTTTTTTTTTTGCCCCTTAAAATTTTTGATCTAGGTTAATATGCGACATTTATTGCGTTTTCGATTTTTTTTTAAATTGTAATTAATTGATTAAATTTTTAAAGAGTTATGGCCTGTGCTGTTTGGAGTGATTTAACTTGACACCGATGGGAAAAAGCATGTTTGCCAAGTTAAATGGAGAGTTGGAGTTGCGAAGTATTCCGCTTCAGGATCCAGCATCCCTCTCATACGAGTTCAGAATGTCAAAGGCAACAATATTTAAAATAATTCCGGAAACATGCGATGCTATTTAAAAAAAATATTGCAGACGTGTATTTAAAAGTGGTTAAACATGTTTATTTATTAGTTATGTGTAGATTGAAGTAGGAGAGGTCGCACGATCCTCCAGAACCTGATACTCTTAAAGAGATTCTCCTCTCCTTCAATTTGGTTCATCCAATTGACTTGAATTGATTCATCTTCGAATTTACGCAAACTGGACGCTGTATGCAAAATGTTAGACTGATTAACCTTCTTCTGATTGCGACGACGCAATTGGTCCTCCACGGCGCTTATATGTGATGCATTCATGTGTTCCTCGGTTATGGTGCCAGTCGAACTAGCGGGTTGAATACAATTATAGACAGTGGCCAAACTCAATAAAATAAGATGAAATAATTAAATTTAATAAATATTATATGAAGGGCATAGCCGGATAAGCCTGGCAAAACTGCCCCAGAAGATTTTTAATTATTTTGAATCGGGGATGGTAGCTATTATCTAGGAGGGTATGTGTGCCAATTTTCAACTCAATAGGTCTATTGGTTGACGAGCAATATGCAGAAATGCTAAAACATAAATATCGCTATATCTGGTTTCACATTACGTTTTATCATGAACTGTTGATTGAAAATTGTTAAGATTAAACGTAATTATCCGTAACAAAACTCGGGATTTTTTTTTAGTTAGGTTAAAAGACACATCAACTGTAAAAGTTCTGTGATATTTTCGAAACTGGAAAGTGGTCATTTCCAGTTTCGACAATATTACAGAATTTTTACAGTTGATTTGTCTTTTAACCATATAATTCAGAAAAAAATTCAGATTTTTAAGAGTGGTGCAACAAGGTCAAATTAATAAAAAACATTAAAATATACATATTTTGGTATTTCATTTTGTTTTAATCTTCATCGTTATAGTTGTTTTAAATATATTTATCAGCATCTCGGCAGGCTTGATGATCCTTGACTTGAATCTTGCATAAAAAGCAAGTTTTTTGAAGAGGACTTAAGAGGCTTCCACTGCGGCTTCTACCGTTACAAAATCGGAAATTGCTGAATTGGTCAAATGAAAAGTGGATAATAAAACCTTCAAGTAGTTAAATGTTAGCTGCTAGCCAAAACATGCAAAACATATGATTTTGTAACTTTAAAAATTGGAAAAATTTAGGTCTTAACTGGGAGAATTTAAAACAACTGATGGAATCTTTACCTCAATGAGAAATTCGACTGGTCGTAAAAAGGAACAGGCTTTAATAATATTTTTATCCAAGATGAAACTAGAATAACCCAGCCGCAATTGGTTTCTTAATGTGTAAAAGAAGTAGCAACGGCTTTTTAAAATTATGAATGCTAAATCTAGATTAATTGGTACGGTAAATAAAACAGAAATAACCAAATCGGTTTTAAAAATAGGTGTCGATAAATTGGTGATCATTTGCGATGGAAATATATCCGCTATCAAATCCGCAAAAAGAAATCATACCTGTCATACAGGTCAGAAGAAAGTTCCCCTGTGCAAGCCATCTACAATTTGCACCAACAATGGTTATATTTCGGACAATTCAGAACCATATAAGTCCAATGTGAATAACGCCACAATTATAAAGCAGTTACTACATGATCTATACGGACTGCAAAAATTGCTTTAGCCAGGAGATATAATTGTTGTTGATCGAGGGTTTAAAGATGCTGTTAAGGATCTCGAAGGAAAACGCTATAAAGTTCTTCTGCCAGCTCTGAAACGCAAAAGAAAACAGCTGCCGACCTATGAAGCAAAACAATCCTGGATTGGCATTAAAATTAGGTGGGCTTTTAATGCTTTGCACGGAATTTTATAACAAAAGTACCAGCTTCTTGGTGGAAAAGTTGACAATTAAATGCTGCCAAAAATAGAAATCCTGCACAAGCGTGCTCTCTAAAGAGTGATCGTGGTTTGTCGGATCAAATCTTTTTTAGAGGATTTGCAGAAACAGATGATTGCCTTATATTACGAATCAAATCCCAGTAGAGTAAGGGGGTATTCTCCATGTGCAAAATTGATTTTTTTATTTTTTTTGTGTTGCATTTTTTTATAGCTTGGATAGTTAAGAATATCGCCGCAAAAGGATTTTTTGGAATTCGAAATACTTTAGAAGATATAGCCTTTTTAGTCGAACAATGTCTTTGCTAAAACAAGAAATTTTAGACTAAATAAATTTCTAGTAAATAAAGCTGTGAAATATCGGCTGGTTCTTTAATTTGTATGAATCCTTGAAATCTGGCACTGAGTGAAAACGCAAGTGAAGAAAATCACCAACATAGTTATCGATATACGATACGCGATATTTTTGGCCCGCCATTGGCCCATTAGTGTGACCAGAACCAGCAAATCCTGATTGTTGATGGGTGCGTGCCTTTCGTGCTTTATAACAAACACAATGAAATCTATGTATCTTGCTATACGTTTATATTTAAATCAGTGGTGCCCAGAATGTCAAAAGCCTATCCCATGGGATAGGAACTTATAATTCTGCATAGATAGAGAGAATAGGGGTGTTCTATAATTAGCGCACTCGGCGGCTTGCTCTCTCACGACGCGTGCTTCTTCTCTCAAGAAGCATTTGTTCGTTCGCTTGTTGCTCATGTTTAACGTCATGACGTTTACTTCGTGTTTCGCTGCTATGCACACAAGCGCTGATTTATATAAGTTGTATATATATAAGTTTTCATAATTTCCCTATATACATACAAAAGATAGGTGTAAACAAAAATGTTAGTGAGAAAAACTTTTTGGTTTTCAATGCCATCGCTTCCAAACTTCAATACACTGCCATGCACTTGAATAGGGACAAGCATTTGAACGCGAATATACAACTTTTTGACTGAAACAATCAAATTAAATCAAAAGACCAATATTCAATATTTGCATTCAGTACTTCATTCTCTATTGAATAAACAAAAAAATTTTTTTTTCAAGTTAACGTAGTCTTCTATTAAAAAATTTTTTTCAACGAGCTCTTCAAAAATGGCATATTTTTATCATGCACTTGAATAGGGACAAACGTGATTTCATCATTCTGAGTAAAACTCCGCGCAATGAAGCTTATATTTTGACATCATATAAACGTTTTAAGTAGAAAAAAATACAATGGTGGGCGGTAAAGCACAAACTGATGAAGAAAAATGCAAAATAAAGGCTTTTAAGGAGTGAATCCTTACGTACAAGCAAATTGCTGAAAAAAATTGGAATAAGTTAAAGTGTTGTATGCAATTTTCTTAAGAACCCATAAAATTATATTAATAACATGAAAGGCCGCACCAAAAAAACATTTTAACGTACTGCAGAGCAGCGAATTGTTCAGAAATCCTTAAATTTACACTGTTCAGCTTCGAAAATGCATTCAAAATTACAATTTAATGAAAGTGTCGATACGGTGCGGAGAGTTGTACGTAAAGCTATACATCTAAGAAGTATATATGTACATTAGGGTGGACGCCGATAAAAAGTTAACTGATACCATCTTAAACGATTACTTTTAAGGTGTACATGATAAATTAAAAAATCAAATAATTTAAGATCATATTTTAATCTCTGCGAAAAGCCTTCAAAGTTTCCACAAATATTACGTATACCGAATCGAAATATCGTCGACGAACTCTCCGTATCATTTTAAAAGTTGTCAAATTTGAATTTAATCGAGCAGGAATCGACTGTAAATTACTAATGTGGCAGCATGGTCGACGAGCGGGAATCCGCATGAAAGCATGGACCTTCTAGTCAGATAGTGCCGACATAACACTGGAAACCATTTTGGTAATTGTCTAGTATAGGGACCTCACCTCAGAAAATTTAAAAAAAATTCCCTTCGATAGATGGTGAATTATGATGATTTTTCATGAAAAGAAAACGCGGGGGTCTTCCATGGTTTCTATTTAAACGAATTTTGAAGTTTTAATTTTTTACTTAATAAAACTTACGTATCTGTGTTTGTGTTTTGGGAAAAGTTTTTAGATGAACTATTTTCCACACCACCTGTTGGAGGTAAAGTTCAAGGCGCGTTTTTTTTTTTATGTGGTATCCCCAAAAGGCCTAGTCCACGTAAGGAAGTGAAAAAACTTAGTTTTGTTCTTCTTCCCCCTCTTCTTCATCATCCTCCTATAATGTGTTTTTTTTTAAAGAAAAATAAACAAAAATCTGTTTTAACTAAATCGCAAGCAGAATTTATTTTTTTTTTAAATCGCGCAATTTAAAAAAAAAGAACAGGCAGAAAAATAAAAAAAAATTTTGCCTACGGCGCATTTTCATCAACGCTCACCTCCGAAAAATTAATATTATTGAGTATAGTTTTTGATGTTGGATTATTCAGCATTCCAATTGCCTCAAAGATGTAATGAATCCTGTCCTTATGATACGGGAACCGTTTGTGAACATAAATTTTGTTAAATATCCGAGATCCTTTTTCCGCCCAAAAATTAGGGAATTCGGACTTTACGTCCCGCCAAAGTCTTTTTATATTTTGGGTGTGCGCACGGGTTGAGGGATCCACAAAGTTTTTTGAGTGGTTAACAGTTTCGTGTTGAAACCCCTCATCATTTAGGCAATTATACGATATTCAGCAATCTTAAATGATTGTGGATCCTTCAGCTATATTCTCTCTACAAAATAGTTTCGAATCAGCATAAAAGGGTGTTTGTGCGGATACTCTCAGAAAATTTGCACTGTTTCTTTAATTTCTTTCTGTTCCTCTTTGTTGGAGCAAGACACATTTTTCGGCATCGAAAGAATAGTTGGTTGACCTTTTCTCCTGTTTTGCAGTCAGCTCCACAATTTTCACATTTTTTTCGCGTAGAATACACTTGTGGAGCTGTAAATAACACAAGTTTAAAAAAAGGCCAACTTTCGCAACAGAGAAGTTAGCAATCGTTCCTTATGTATTTTTGGCCGCTGAACTCAAATAAATTGTCCGTTTTCTCCCAGCACGTCAGGTTTACGAGATATTCGCATAAACGTGTGTTTCGCGAGGTTTCTTTACATTTGTAGTTCCTGTGGCCACATTAAGTGTCCTATTCCAACAAAATTTGTTTTAATGTGGGCTGTATTGAATAACGTTACAGAAAAACCAAGCACGAAGTTTTGATTTTGCTGATAAGGTAACAAATTTTTAGTTTTAAAAATGGAAAATGTGGTTATTTTTTGATAAAATCAATTTTTTCCCAAGTTTAAATAATTCTGAAAAATTTTCAGCTTATATTAAAAATCTTGGAAAAAAATAGTTGGTAGTCCTTTCTTCTAATTTTACATATTTTCAGTTTTTCGATATCATCGCGTCTTTAAAAGTTAAAGTTAAAAGTCGCTTAACTCAAGACACCGCTCCGTGGAGACCGTTTTGAGTAGATAAAAGAGATAGAGCCCGAAACGAAGAAGGAAAAGAAGCCTATACCGGAAGAAGACTGCAGCATGTTCATAAAATTGTAAAAAAAACCTTGGCATAAGTGTAATGGATGTCGGCGGAGACTACTTTCAGGGGAATGAAATGAATTTACAAAAATAAATAAAGATTTTTTGATTTATAAACAAATTCCCTGTATTTTTATACCCTGTTCCCATTAAAAATGGGAAAAAGGGGATCATGATGTTGTGCAAATGTATGTAACAGCCAGAAGGAAGCACCTCCGACCCCATAAAGTATATATATTCTTGATCAGCATCAACAGCCGAGTCGATTTAGCCATGTCCGTCTGTCTGTCTGTATGAACGCGTCGATCTCAGAGACTGTAACAGATAGAGCCACAATTTTTGGCATGTATGTAGGTGTAAACTGTACCCACATCGAGTTGGTTTCAGATTTGGAAAATTCCACCTCCTCCATCTTTTAGCAGCGAAAAACTGTCTCTCTCTCTGTATGAACGCGTTGATCTCAGAGACTATAAGAGGTAGAGCCACAAATTTTTGCATGTATGTCGGTGTATACTGTACCCAGATCAAGTTTGCTCCAGATTTGGCAAATTCCTCCTCCTCCTTCTTCTAACCGCGAAAAACTGTCAGAGCTACAATTTTTTAGCTTGAACCTAGTGACTTAATATTATATATTCAGTAAGGCCCAATATCTGTCTATTCAGTATACCACTACAGCAAAAACACCGAAGATATGCAAGTGCGCCTCCCCATTTATTTAAATAAATTTTAAAATAAAAGGAGTTCAAAGCTATAGGAACCACATTACTTGGAACAGGGTATTTTGCTGTCGGGGCACTCGACCGCAACACTCTTACTTGTTTTCATATGTAAGTTAGTAATCCTCATTATTTTAAGATCCTGAAGGAATGGGAATTATCAAGTGGATGATATACTATGTATAAGAAGCGGAAGAACGGCTGCAACCGTGATGCGCAGCACTTCAGTTCAGTTCGTGTGGGACCTCACTTCAAAGATATCCTGAAAGCCACTTAGTGTACTGCTGAAACTTGTTTTCATCTAGAAGTGAACATCGCAGAATAGTAGAAATTTTGCCGTAATATACGTTTTTTACAAAATATGTATATATTTATAGGGATGTCGAAATATCGATGTTGAATACTTGTTAAATATATTTTTGGTGTGTATTTTTGTTAGATTCGGCCAGAAAAAGGGAGGTTTTCTGAAGGTATTCTCTTGAATATTACTAAAATTACTGATATTACTAATATCCCACAGAATGCCCTTGGGAAACCTTCTTTCTTTCCAAAATCCAAAAAAGTATTCACAAAAATATCGCCAAAAGTTATTCAATATCGAAATTTCGACAACCCTAAATCTAACTTTTTCTCAAAAATATTTTTGTTATGCCTTTTTTAGACGAAAACGCATCGTTTAAGAAGGTATCAGTATGGCGTTACGTTTTTACATGCATAAAATGTCCGACCTAAAGTACATAGTTAAACATATGAACTAATTATGGAAATTTTGTGGCATTTTTGTCAGGACCGCAGGCAAAGTAACAGCCTGTTATATGCGAAAATCAAGATATAAATTTATGGGAGGCAAACTAGATTCCCACCCCAAATGTTAATAGGAGTTTTAAAAAGGCAACTTGATATAGCATTAGCTTAACAAAATATTTATTGAAATGTTAAATAACAACATTCATGGAATGCTATGTTAATATTTGCAGATAGGATTTAAAAGAATGACGGTACTCTTTGAACGTCTTCTTCTTCTTTCTCTTTTGTACACATGTTTTACATGTTTAGCTTGTTCATTCATACTGGTAGCAAGTCATACCCTAGAAGCTTCATAAAATCAAGCAACTAATGCTTATTGTGGCCTACAAAATTTCTAGAACGGCAAGAAGTCGGAAATTTAGTTTTTCGCGAATATCTTGGAAACGGAAACTAAGACATGGCTTTGACATACCAAGTCGTAATCAGCATGAGTAGGCGCGCGTTAAAAGATTCTTTGGATATTCACAAAAGCTCTCAATTTGTAGAACCGTGTAGTCTAGAATTTTCAAAACATTGTAATATTTTTGGTTATTATAAAGAAGGTCCGCGATTTAATGACATCGATGGCGAATGAACTATTTTATATACTTGAGAAACAATGTAAATCTGTGAGAAACAATGTAAATCTGTTGATATAAAAACCAAAATAAAGATTATTGTTCTGACATATAATAAAAAAGTCTTTATTCTGGAAACAACTATTTTTGAAAATACTTTAAATGCATCTCCCGCTCTTCTTTTCACTCAATCCTTAGCCTTCTTCCATCTGAAACCGAATGCAAAATCAAATTATTAATCTTTAACTCCGATTCTATTCAGACTCACCTCTAGAACCGCTTGAGGAACTCCTCGGCACAGGTTCTGGCCCGGGCGTTGACTGCCAGCTTCATTTCGCTTATCTCCTTGTCAATTTCCTCCATGAAACTAATCACAAAATCTACCAACTTGTGTTTGTACATTTGTTCCGTATGAAAATTGGTGATCAGAAAGCTTATGTCATAGCCCTCAATGGGTTTCCGACGCAATATAATGAAGGACTCGGCACGGCGCATCATGAACCGGGTGAACTTGTGGCATAGAATTTTTTCAATCTCGTCCGCCTGCTTCACGGCAATGCTGACACGCACCGAATTGATCGATGGCTCAATGAGCACCTTTTCACGCTCATTACGGGACACCACAATGGGTGTGAGTACCAGTTCCTTGCTGGAGCAGATTTCCACTTCGGGTTTGTTGTGACGCTCCACCACCTGGGAGGGGAAATCCTGCAGGCACATGGCCGCTGTCAGGGAATGACGTACGGCGGTCAAGTAAGGCTTAAGCGTAGCGGCCATTGCTGTGGATTGTTGCAGCTAGCTTTTTTGATGGTTTATAAATTTTATTATTATTATGATTCACCAAATCGATCAATATTTAGTGTGACCACATTCGAAATTTTTGCGATAGCATTTTCACATATGTCGATAGGCGATAACTATCGATAGCTATTGATTACAAGCCGGTTTAAATATTTGGCAAATTACCCCCTCTTCAATTTTATTTAAAGAAGATTTACTATTCAAATTTATTATATATACAATGTACATATGTATGTATGTATATGTTTACAATTGAATGAAATTATATGTAGATTATTCACTAATTGAACTCTCTTTATGAATCAATAAGGCTTTTTATATGTAAATGCATTTTAGGGGCTTATTTTAGCAAAGTGCGCGATTTGCAAATCACTCGAAAACAGCATCTGTGGCAGGGCGAAATTTGATGTTCCGAGGTGGAATCGAACCCACGACCTCCCGCCCAGCAGTCCAGCACACTAACCGACTTAAAAACGAATTTTCAAATTTCGAAGCAATAGCGTGGATTTTAAGAGAGTTTTTAAGTTTAGACGGCTGATTTTCAGCTGGAAATATATTGAAATTCTGTTTTGTCAATACGTGGGCTGTTTGACAAGTTCTCCCGAACTTGAACCCGATCCGGACCATCTGTTTGAACACTTTTCGACACTTTTATGTATTTTTCTTAATGCGTTTTGCTGGTGAGGAAGCCTCTATTTTTAAATCCTATCCGAATTCGGAATATTTTGTCTTTCAGCATGCAATTGAAAAGTCAAGTTTTAAAATGAAGTTGAAGAATGAAATTCGAGGAATGCATTCACTTACTTTATACGATTAAAATATAAAAATAGAGACAAAAATGATTTAACGATCTAAGAAGCTATAAACCAAGGTTCGAACCCAAAACTTTCGTAAGCAATCCGCAAACCCCGGGCCCGGGAGGTTCGTAGTCTTGTTAATTAAAACATACTAAAAAAAATTTTCCGGATGATTGCGAAAGAGACGATAGCCACTTTAAATCTGCGTCGATTCATCCAAATTGGAAAATATTAATGCTAACTGGAACTTACTTTAACATTTTATTCTTTAATAGAAGTTTAGAGGTATGATATTTTCTATATAATATTCGAGCTAAGGTAATGCTTATCATTAATAAGTAATCAAGTAAACTTTCATTAATGTTGGCTCTTTGGCTGGATAAAACTAATTTAAGTGGGCCTTCGACTGATACTTGTGTTTCAGCTCTCACAAGAAATGTGAAATTTTTAAGTTCTTTATTTGAGTATTTTGAGTCAAGTTTTCAATGCTATTGTGGTTGTTCCATTATTTGTTTGCTCCTTAGCAAAGGATTCCATGGTGCAAAATAATTTTGACGATTTTACAGTTCAACAATATGATTATTTTCAAGCTGTTTTTCTTCTAAGTCTAAAATATTTGGTTTCTTGGATCCCAAGATTCAGTTGTTAGGAATTAGGATTGAATTTAAAATGTGAGAACTTTTTTTTTTCCCTTTCTAAAAATAAACGAATATTTAAGAGAAAATACCTGCAAGTGTTTGTTTAAAAAAAAAAAAAAAATACATTTGTTGAAAAAAATATATGTTATTTATATAAAAATAACATTTGACACGACGAACATTTTTAACAGTTCAAAATTAAAAGTGTTAAACACCTACATTGTTAACACAATAATAAACATGTTATTTTACATTTTGAACATTTTACATTTGGACACACGAAATCAATAACATATTGAACACTACTGTAGGCTGGAACTGGCTTGCTCCGCTTTTTGTTTGCGGTCGCTCTTCTTGACAAACCCTGCTTTAAATCCTTTAAAATTACCAAAAAGAACTTACACTAGTTAAAATGCAACCACCCAGAAAACAAATTAAATGCCCTTTTGAGTATTTTATGTTTATTCAAATATGATGTTGTTTAAGTGAATTTAAATATACGCTACGCGGATTTTTTTAGCTCTGTCTTTGCTTTTTTGACGGTTCCGTTATGCTGCCTTTCTCATATATTTCCAAGTCCTTTATATGAATCGTCCAATCGTTACCAGACCAGCTCCTTGGTATCGCAATTTTTTTTGAACATTTCTAATACTACTTTGATTAGAAGTCGATGTTTTGTAAATTGTGTGTTATTGTAAATATAATAAATTGTAAATAAATAAATAATAAATGTAATAGATTAATTTTTTTAAACCGAACACTTTTTCATTTTTTTTTTTGCTCCGGTACAGGTTCAGGTTCCGATGGAAAAATTTGTCTGTTTTGGTTCAGTTTCGTTTCGGGCTTCCCAAAAATGTCTCTGATTCCGCAGCGGTTCGACTCCGAAACGGTTTGCAGCTCTGGTATGTAGTATATATTATGCTACTCACTGAAGCAAATACATTGGCCTTGTTCACCAGCATACATCAAACATCATCCATCAAACATCATCCATCAAACATCATCCATCAAAATTCCATCAAACATCATCCATCAAAATGATGAAATATCAAGGTAAAAATAAACGGCCTGAAAGCTACCGATTTGATTTTAATGAAAATCACAAAAATTAGCAACCATAATTGAACTTCACATTCGTTTACCTCAAGAATCGAACGATTTGTGCTGGTAAACACGGCTATTGCTCCACTAAGAGTCTGTATTTTCCTACAATTTTGAATTTTGAGCAATATTAAAATAGTTAGGACAATGTCCACTTCAGCGATTCCTGTAACCTACAGAGTCGAAGGGTCTAAATTCAGTCCAACAATTAATCCAGATAACTGCCACTTTTTGCCTGTTGATCATCATGAATTGGGAACGAATGTAGCAAATAAAGATAAGTGGAACTTCTCTATTAGCTATTTAATGATAATGTACTTTGCAGATGTGATTGGGAACAATGTTTTACACCAGTGGTAATCACGAAATTAAAGTTTGGGAGCAGTCCAATAACAAAAACAGTAAAAAACCAACCTTATCAGATAAAATCAAGTCGGCAAACGAGATACACACTGCATATGATTTAATTTGCTAACATCTGCTTCAGTGCCAAGAGGGTCTCGATCGCGCACACTGCTCCTGCTGCGCCTAGCTGCCGCAGTGTGTCAATAAGCATGAATTTTGTTCTTTCAACTTACTATTATGAATATGCTTGCGCGTTTCGGCGCCTCAAAGCAAGACAATTTTCTTAAGCTTCAGAATGACGCCTGTTGTAGCTTTTAAATCAGTGAAAACATGGTCATCCATGGTATATATCGCGGTTTAGTATTGTCGTAATCATATTTTTGTAGTTATGTGATGTTATTTGTGGTCTTGAAAAGCATTTTTTAAGTGTAATGTGGTTTTATTCCCATGGTCCATGGAGGTCTCTTATCATTGAATTGAGCTTATGCATTGATCCTTGCATGATTTTCCTCTTGGTGAAGAGTAGATTTTATTTGGCATTATTACAATTTTTGGTCCTTTTTGGTATTTTTCAGCGATAAAAAGATTTGTCATACGCAGAAAGTGGTTTGAAACAATCTTTATGATTTTGACTATATTCTTTACCATCCATGGTATTTATCGCGGTTGAGAATTGTCATTATCACGGCTATATTAAGTTGTGATATATAAAATTCGCATTTCTGCGTGAATTCGCATTTCTTCGGGGCGTAAGCGCCATTTTTTAATTACTGTTAAATGCACTCGCATTGTTGATTGAGTGTGGTCATTTGAGGTTTTGAAAAGCAGTTTCTTAGGCACTTGTATTACCATGGAGATCCTGTAGCTGTGAACTGCGATTTCACATTGATCCTTATATGATTTTCCAGCCCTTTTCACCCACAAGGTCAAACTTCCTTTACAAATTTCTTGTACCGACCTCTGGCGAGCACTAAGCTATAACCGCTGCAAGAAAATACTTTTCAGAATTCAAGTTTTCGGTTTTTAATTTTATGCCCTTATCGCTGTTAATGAAATTTAGTGTTGAAAATGTCCGTTCCAAAGACTTTGACTAAAAAGACATATTTTTCTACAATATAAGTGTTATTGAAAAACACATAACAGAAAAAAATGAAAAATGTGTTTCTCACTGAGATAAACACTTACACTCGAAAAATAAGTCACTATCACTGACCGAAACACTTATACTCAAAAAATAAATCACTCTATCTGTTTGAGACATATTTCAAAGTGTCTAAAAATAACAGGGTTATTTTACAACACTTTCATTTTGAGTGAGATATTCCGGACCTCTGAGCAAAACTATACACCTAAAATAAAGTTTGAATAAATAAATTAAACTCCCTTCTTTTTACCAATTATAAATATTTCATTTTATTACTTTTCAATATGCATTTTTATGATACATTCATTAATTTAGTATTATTTTAATTTTGTTTTATTTTTCATTTTGCTTATGTCAACTTAAAAATAAAGTTATGCGTGAACCTAGAAAAACACTTTATTGCGTGGCTGTTTTTTTTTTTGTTTTTTTTTTGTTATATTATTATAGATTTAGAGAACATTTCATGTATATTGAAAAATGTAACGATTTCTCATACAAAAAGTTGTCGGCGCTTGATTATTGGTGTTTGGTTGAGAAGATTATACATGAATTATAGTTTGTATATATATTTAATATGTATATATCCATAAATTGAGTAAATATCAAAGCGTTTGTATCAATTGTATTGATGTAGGTTTTGTGTGTTTTGTGTTGTGTGTTTGGGTGTGCTGTTTAGCTGCAACTATATAGTAGACATACGTATATATATTCTGTTATAGTAGCCATAGTTTTACACGAATACACATTGATATAACGGCAAGAGAACTTTCAATTTAATTTGTAAGCTGCATTTGTTTTTAGGGAAAGGGAGAGAAAAATTGCCGCTGCTGCAAACAAAAAATTTGCCTAAATATTTGTTTTGTGTTTAAGATTTTGTAAACCCCCGTAAGTAAATTTTGTTTAAACCCTGCGCCAACTTCAGCTTCTTCTTCCTCTAAATATAACTTGACGTTAGACAAAATATGCTTTGACTTATATATATATATATTTGTTTTTCGTTTAAATGCCTAAATGTTGTGTTGTATAGAAAATGAAACAAAAACCGTGTACTTGGTATGGATTTTTTTTATTGATTTTCTCTTACGTTTTTTTTTTGTATTTGTTTTTATAAGCATTTCTTAAGTATTTGTTTTCTGTTTGACATTTATAGATAGAAAATGCGAACTTATGTGGTAAGAAAACAGATTAAAAGATGTTAGTTTTGTTTTGTTAATAAATTAAAAATTAAAATTAAATAATTATACATATATATTTTATGTGATTGTGTGTGGGTGTGTGTGCAAAGCACTAAATTTAACCAAGATAATTATGAAAATTACAAATTCTCTTCTTATGGCCTGGCAAATTATTTCAAAATACATTTGAAAAAGTTTTCCAAATCTTCAAAAATAAAAATTAAGTTCAAAAACTAAATGTTAACTTTGAAAAATTTAAAATTGAAATTAAATTCAAAAACGAAACTGTGATGTTCATATTCCTTTCGTTTTTATATGTAGATTTCCTTTACTAAATGTATTTTGTATTAATTTGCTGAAATTTGTGTAGTGTGATTAAATGTTTTGTTTTTTTTTTTGTTGTTTCCAGCTTTTTGCTCAGCAGTAAGTTTCTGGTTAGATTTTTCGTTTATAATACTTGAAATTTAGTTTTTTCTTGAAGCAAATCGGTTGCTGCTTTGTTGTGGTGTTGCTATAAGCTGTTTTTTGTTGCTGATGTTGTGTTTTGTTGAGCTCTAACCAGACGAGGCAATGGCATTCTGCTGACCATCCACATCCTGGGACTGGGCCTTGTTCTGACGCACCAGCTCAGCACGACGTTCCTGAAATAGAGAACATTTTGCATTTATTACTTAAATCCTTAAAAGTTGTTCAATGCAACTACAGATTTTGAACTACTTTTTAAAAACAAGATATAAAGCTTATAACAGAAACACCTACAGATTGTTGCACTTTCTCAACTTTCTTTTGCAATTCCTTTTTACGATTCTGCTCGGCGGTGAACAATTTGTTTTCAATTATGCGCGCTTTCTCTTCGAGTTTTTGACATTCCAATTGATCGTTCTGCGATTTGATTTCGGCAATTTTGATTGTGTTCTAAATGAGAAAATGAAAACCAAAAAATTTACATATATGGATAAATACAATCATGAGAGGATCAAATAAAAGTAATTCAAATACTACACACTAGTTACAACATGAAAGAGATAAGCTTGCAAAAGAGAGAGATATAATTCACTATATACTGGATTTCGGTACTACGAATTAGTGTTGGGTTGTCCCAGAGTGAGTGAACCAAACAGAGTTGTTCTTTAAGGGGACCAAGTGAACGTATTCTTCTTCAATTGATCATTTTTGTTCAGCGAGTCTTGTTCAGTTGTTGTTTTTGAACACTTGATTAGTTTTTGTTCTTCTGTTGTTTTGTGTTAGCGAGGGAGAGAAATCAGATG
Source organism: Lordiphosa stackelbergi (assembly GCA_018904235.1). Classification (NCBI taxonomy): domain Eukaryota; kingdom Metazoa; phylum Arthropoda; class Insecta; order Diptera; family Drosophilidae; genus Lordiphosa; species Lordiphosa stackelbergi. The sequence continues at coordinate 80,793 of JAEIFU010000603.1, forward strand.
ATTACAAGTGGATGTGGGTGTATTGCTGTTTGGCCCCTAATTATCGTCATCTTCGCTGTGTGCTCTGCTTTTGTTACCAGGTGCTGTTGTGTATGTGTGTGTTGCCAGCCATTATAGAAATTTCCTTTCGCATGTTTGGATGTTTGCCCCGGTCGTATAATGGTGAACAACTAACAGCTAAACAATTGAAAGACTGGACAAGAACAACTGAACAAGAACTGTGCAAGTGAACAGTGAGCAATTTGAGTGAGTTGACTCACTTAGAAAAGACAAGTAAGAGCGATACACATACACTCACATGTGCGCGAGCACACTGATTCATACGCTCCAAACTAAAAGAAACCTTAGTAAAAGAAATGCTATCGAGTGACCACTTTTGCACAGTTTCGTAAAAGTACCCAAAATGTGAATCCTCGAGATGAGGTTGAGGTAAGACTGCACGCCATTAACATTTTTTGTTAGTTCTTTGCAGCTACTTAACGTTTATTTCAAAGCGTAAAATAAGGGTTTTTTTTTAGTTTTGTCTGGTTTTCTTAAACTTACTTTTGCTGAATTTTAATTGTTGCTTCTTTTTATACAATCTCCTCTTCTCTCTCGATGCTTTTCTCGTGTTTTCTGTTTCATAGTTCTCGATGAGAGAAATACTCGAAGCAGTCTTACGATAACAGCCTTGATGGGGATAATTTCGTTTGGCTCTCAGCAGCTGAGCTTTAACATTTGCTCAGTTCAGCAAATCAAGCCAAGTGACTGCGCAAAGTGTCGTTTTTGTTGTTGTTGTGCTAAGTTCTTGTTGTCGCGTTATACATTTCATAGCAGGCAAGCGGGACAAAATAGCGCGCAAGCTCGCATACACACTTGCAGTTTACTAAGGCACACGCGCAACAGACAAACAGGACCATCCTTCGCTTTCTCAAAAATATCTTATCATTTATATTACACATTTGTCACACAATTTGGCGGTTATTTTTAAAGACTACTCAAGAAAGAAAATTCTACACTATTAAAGAGATTTATACAATGAATTGTATCCCTGTTCTCGTTTCCGAACTTGATCAATCGCAATTGGATTTCTACGAAAAGTTTTGCCATCAGGAAGATCGAATAAATAATAACAGTATTTTGAAGCTAAAGGGCGTATTCCACGGCTCGCGAAATGGCCACGAAATGAAAAACTCCATATAAAAAAAAGTGCTGCGTAATTTTTTCGTGTGTCCGTTTCATATTCGGTTTCCACTCATTAGGAAAAATCGTAAGTAAGTATAAGAACAAATACGGGGGTGCCACAGAAACCTCTTCCAACCCAATTCCAACCGAATTCTAAATCTTAGGTGCCACAGAAATTTCTTTTGGTTGGTTTCAAACCTCTAATGTTTTGTTATTCTGACTAGCGCCTTTTGTCGGATTAAGGGATGGAAACCAACACCTCATATTTGGCGCCAACAAATTTTTTAAATTTTGCATTATATTGGTGGAGAATGCGACTTGAAATTGAATTATTATTTAAAAATGCATCATAAAACATATAACACAATCAAAAAATTTCAGTTAATCATTAAATTAACCCACATCTAAAATAAGGGAATTTTTTTGGCAAGAGATTCAGCCCTGTTTTTAGAGATGGAACATCAATTGGAACATCTCTAGATTTTCTAATTAGAAAATGAAATCTCTAGAAGTTCTGTGGCACCAACGAATTTTTCGAGAGATTTACAAACAAACCCTCGGCAAAATCTCTAGAGATTTCTGTGGCACCCCCGATAATGTGATTTTTATTTAATTTAATAATAATAATTTATATATATATGTTGTATGCGATGTTGTTGTTTGTAAGTTTGCAGGCTCATTTAAAAGTGCCAAAATAAACACAAGGGTTTCTTTGAAACGTTTATCGATAGAAAAAAGGGTGTTATCGTGTTGATGGCAGCAGCTTGGCCGACTTTATTAAGAAACTGCGGAATATAAACTTTTTCACGCGTAATTTTTCGCTACCCGTGGAAATTGCCTTTAATAGCAGAATAGTACAGTCGGTATTTGGAAGCAGGAATATTTTACAATTCTGATTCCGTATGATTTGATCGGAATCTTGCTCGTTCTATGCTTAAGCAAGATTCAGGCGCCCTCTGTATAAGAATTATCAAATGCGCAGATTCGGTACTGATGCAATTCCTACTGTTTGCTCTTTGAGGTCTGAATTCGGAACCTAAACCAAAATGCACAAAAACAATTTTTAACCATTGTATTTGGGCCACGGCCCGAACGCATGCTAAGGCTAATGCCAAAAAAGCAATCAATTTAACCGTCGCTGGCCAGCGTTCGATGAAGTAGGTCAGTGTTGCTTTGCTGTTCTGTACATTTGATTGGAAAGTCAATGACAATTTATGATTCACTTTTTGGGTGTTTTTTTTTCCATTGAATGTAGTAAACGTTAGATATAGAATGGCGTTGTTAATGCGGGAATCAGATGTCTTTGTTTCGTTAAAATTTGCAAATTAATGTTGACAAGTCAACGAATTTATAGTAAATAACTATACAGTAAAAAAATTTCCGCCATGCAATAAAAAAGTTTCCATTTTTTGACATTTCTTGACAAACGTTGTTCTACAACAGGGTTCCCCAAAAAGAGGGGATGGAAAACGAGGCAGTCTCTCTTTAACACTCAGAAAAGCATGAGTTAGGCAAGCATTCGGTGTGGATTGACGAGTATGTTCGGCCCACAGGAGTTATAGCTGGGGAACACTGCTCAACTTTAACCATATCTCATTATCTTTCCAACTAACAACACTTTAGCACTTCTTAGGAACAGAATGTTAAATTCCTTTAATAGAATTATTTCCTTTGCTAGAATTATTAGTATAACTATTATAGTTATTCCTATTTTAATAATCACATCTTATTGTGTTTACCATTAGGCCTTGTATTAGTAATATATTTTGAATTTTTATATGTTGTTATGTTATGTATTTTCTTTTTGTTTTGGTTAAAGATTTGTATTCTGTTTTATGCATTAAAAGCCTCCTGGCAAAATGAATAGTAGTTATTTCAAAGCTAACAATTTTTTAATCCATAATTTAGAGTTAAAAATAAGCAAGTCTTTTCTCAAATCCAGCAACTTAACTAAGCGCATGCCAAGCAATGTTTTTGCTTTTATCAAATTACTCACATGCTCCTTAAGACGATCCAACATTTTCTTAATATTTTCATCGCGCAAAGCTTGAGCGATCTTCAACTTCTCCTCAATGGCCTTCTGCTCATTGGCCTTTTGCTGCTCCAAGGTTTCACGCGTCTTCTCAATCTCCTGGGCATGGATCTATAAAGAGCAAAGAGTTTTTAGGAGAACAATTTTACGCCCAGATCTTTTCAGCTAAGCAAACCTTTAGCTTCTCCTTCATGTCGCTGATAATGGCCTCACGCTTCTCCACATGTAACTCCATTTTGGACTCCAATTGCTCCTTGGTCTGAGTGATAAACTCATTGGTGATCTCATCCTTTTTACGTGTGGCCTCCTCAACCTTGGCCAGTTTGGTGGAGATTTCTGCCATCTTCTTGGCCTCCAAAGACTAAAATTGGGAGGGTTAGTGTTAAATGGAAATCTGATTAGGGCGGAAAATTGTATGGTCAAACTCACAATGCGACGCTCTTCGGCTGCCTTAAGCTTTTGCTCAATCTCCTCCACGCTGACATTTTTGCCAGGGGTCACGGGGCGCTTGGGTACGGCCACATTGGGGGCCGGTTCGGCCAATATGACCTCATAGCTTAGTCCACCACGGGACTTCTCCTGGCAACGAATCTCAGTGGCTGCAAAAGAACAAAAAAATAAAACAAATTTTATTCAGTAATTCAATATTTGTGCACTATTTTGGGGGTAGTTGTTAAGTCACCCTTAAGCTAACCAGAGCATGACGTCAGTTTTTGCAATTGCCAATCACCCCCATACATTTTGCTGGACGTTTTTAGCATTAAAGCTTATAAAGCCCACTAAAGTGCAGGCGCAAACATAATTACCCTTAAAAGTATTTGCAATACATTAACTTTTGTTGGCATCTTTTGGCCTCAGTTGTGTGCAGTTGCGACTTTTTTAAGCGCTTTTTGATTAATGGCCACGCCTCGTTGCACTTCTTTTTGCATGGTTTTTTGCTTGGGCAATTTTCACACTTTTCAGCAACATAGTTTATGGTATATGAATGTTCTTTGCAGGGAACAATCCTACAGAGCCTTCTCTGACAGAATGGTGCCACAATAAAATGGAAAGAAAAAGCACAGAAAAAACATTACCGAAACAATTATTAAAATTAAATGCAGTGGAAAATGCATTGTACATTTAACAGCTTCGCCAAATAAAATTTGTGAAAATTCTTATTTCAATGAGAGAAGGAACTGAGGCTTTTTGTTTAAAGCTTTTTTATTATTAAATAAGGCACCTCAAAGCCTTCAGCGAAGGTACGCAAAGTCCTCAACCGAGCGATCGCAAAAGTAATCGACGCGAGGCAACACTAGAAGATTTATAGAAACACATTTTTTTTCTTCCGCTCCAATCTGTAAACTTCAACACCATCTAGACAGGCTCATATATCGACAAATAAATAACAAAATAAATAAAACATTTCCCCACTCTTACAAGTCCAAACAAATCACAAACAAAACAGCTGACCCAAGCATAATCCAAGTCCAAAGTACAGGACGAGGTGCTATCAAATGAAGTGGAAAATTATTTGTCAAAACAAAAATATTTTTTTGTTCAGGAAATAAGTGGAAAGGAAATGTAGACACAGCTGGCTGGGCAACTGTTGTGTGTGTGTGTGTGTGTGTGGGACGACACCTTGGAAAAGGTATCGAGTGTCCGCTTTTCGTGTAAATGGAGGGGATGACTAAGATATTGACACATAATTTGCCATTATTAGAGGGTGTCAATCAAACTGAGAAATGATGGGCGGGCTGAACTATAAACTAACAAAGAGTCAACAGCTTCATTTAACTTGCAGATTTTGTAACCCCTTTAAAAGCCTTCGCACAGCTAGCAATTTACTAAAGTGGCTTTTGTGTGTGTGTGTGTGTGTGTGTGTGTGTGGGAAGTGCTGCTCCATTAAGCTCGCTCCACTCTAATTCTACTCACATTTCTTATCCTTCTCCTCTTCGTTGTCTTTTATCTTCTCTGCTGCTTTTGGTTTATTCATTTTTTTCAATATATCCATTAGGGCCGTAGCATCGGTGTGCTCAGTGTGCTTGTCCAGCACATGCACCTGCAACTCTTCGGCCGTAAAACCCATATCCTCACAGAATGGACATTTATAGCTTTGCGGAGCTTCACCGTTCACCAACTCTTCACCGCAAAAGAATATATTGAAGTATGCAGCATTGTACATGGCCTTCATCGGATGATAGTATTTATGCTTATGGGTGGGCTGATTTTTGCCCTCATCATAGCAATTGCCACAATAGGTCACCTCCTCACCGCAAACACTGCACTCGTAGCGACGACCCAAATCACCTTTGGGTCAAGCAACCCAGGCAAGCGCGATGGACCTCTTGAACACTGCTAGTTGACATTATGTTTCAATTAATATACCAAAACCGATGAACGTTTTCTTTCTTTTTTAAAGAATGTTAGATTTTCTTTATAAATTTTCTTTTCTTCGCACTTTTCAAGCGTGAGAGAGATGGAGAAGTAACCAAGTAACTTAAACAAATGGGGAAATGAATTTCAAAGCCTGCCTGACCGAGTAGGAATGCAACAAGCGCTGCCAACTTGTTTTGAAATTGTGTGTGAAAGGGTGATAAAAAATTAAGACTAAGAAAAACATCGATAGACAAATTTATCAGATTTATGCAGCAATAATTATCCTTTGGGCATTTAGTTTTACGTGATATTATCACGACTTTTAAGGAAGCCTCAATAATTTTAAGAGCCCAAATATTTCGTGAATTCCACAAAAGATACGTTAATACACTCAGAAAAAAATTCATTCTAAATCTGCCGAATTCAAGTCCATTCGATGAAAAATTAGAGTAATCCCGCATTATCTTGAACCGTGAACAGCGGGTGTCATATTGTGAACATTTTGTGCTCAATTTATGAACGGCTTGGGCATGTTTTAAGAACATTTTGTGCTCGCAAAATAAACGCTGAGAAAAAAATGTTTTTAATGTTTTTTTTTTTTTTTGGTTCATAAGTAAATTTAATTTAACATTTTATATTAAATTAGTTTTCTAAGTTTGTTTCTGATTTTTTTTTTTTTCATTTTATTGACTTTGTCTACAGAAAGCAGAGATCTAACTCATGACCTTGATGCTTCTTAACCCAAGAGTCGGCTTCGCTACCTCGCTCGAGACCTTGCGGCGAATTACATTATTAAGGCAAAGCTTTTCTGACTGAGAGCTTTTTGCCAAAGGCAAAGCCTTGAATGTTTTACTTGGGAAGAAAAATCAAGAGCTCATATCAGCGTGTACGCGAAGATTTTTTTTGGTTTTGCTCATTTTGTTTTTTTGTTTAGTTTTTAAATATTATTAATTATTGTAGAGTTCTCAATGCGCACTTCTGTTGTGATTTGGGGCAATTTTAGTAAGAAAGCTTTTTAGTGGTGTTTTTCCGTGATCGTCGGGCTTGTTTTGTGAACGATAATTTACGAACGAAATTGTTCAAATAGGAGCACACTTGTGCTGTGTTTTGCGTGGTCGTTTTTTCTTAGTGTACTCTTTGTCTGGAAGGCAAATAAGGGGCAAAGACTAGACGTGCTGGATTTTTTTTTAAATATCTAAATCATTATTAATATTAACATTGAAAAGGTATTATTTTTTTTTTACAAAAAAAGAGCATTTGAGACAAAACAGTTCGTATGTACTTGATCACTAAAACGGAAATACATACGCTTGCGAGTGATTCGCTCCACTTTAAGAAGTTCAATGAATCGATATTTGAAATTGGTTCACTTTTTATACAATTTTGCTTTAACCCAACGCATCGGATTACATAGGCGTGCATTGCTCGGGACTTCTAATAACAAATGTGTCCCCTTTTTAGGGTTTTAGGGTCTATTTTTGGTACGAATATTTCAGTGACCTTTTTGGTATCAATCGTAGAACTTTTACGCAGGCTCTAGTGAGTTAAATGCGGGGAGAGAATTTCCCCGACTAACAACAAAAGAGCCGGTATGGGGCAAGCACACACTCAAAGCTTCACTGATGTTGGCGATTGCTGCTGATGTCGGATTTTTTTCGGTCATAGCAGTTCTGCCATTAAATACCATAGCTCGCAAATAACTCTCAACACTTTTTTCCATGCGTTCAGTCTCACATAAAAACAGAAACAATCAAAGCGCGCACGCTCTCTCATTGAGCCGAACACTTTTCTGACCCGCTCTTGTCTTTTCTGTTTCGGCAGTTCGCTTGAGCAAAACAAACGAGTCTGTCCGCCAATGACAACTGAGAGAGACACTTTTGAGCGAGTGCTCAGGAAACAACTGTCTGCAAATGAGCAAAACACTTAAAGTGTCAGGAAAAAGAGTTATTTGCTTTGTTTGGCGGTGGGCTCGTGTATATGCAATGTTTATATACATACATATTATATTTTATTTATTATATGAAACAAATATACATATATAATACAATAACTATGATTTTTTTAGACGTTAAGAAATAAGAAATTTTAATATTTTCTGCATGTTAGAACATCCACCCACTTGTGTGAAAATTGGTGGGGTAAATTTTTGGCTGATTAGCTTCAAACTTAATTTTAAATATAACACATTGAAAACTATGAAATGAGTGATTTACAAAAATATGAATACATAAACAAGATTATATGTTTAAAATTTATTATATAAAGCTTAATAACTTGTTGACTGAGAAACACACACACAAGCGCCACACACACATTAAGAAAAGACACTTTGTACGCGTGCTCCCGGCAAATTGATCAGTAAAAGACGCAAAAGAGAAACGAAAAAAGCGCTCTGTGGTTGAGCGAAAACAGCTATTGAGCAAAACAGAATTGAATGTGTCTTTTCGCTCTCTCCACTCGTTGTGTCTGTACCAAAACTGTTTTGTACTGACACGCTAAAGGTGTTGACAGTTTTCAGCGAGCTCTGTTAAATACTCTCAGCCAAGCTCATTAAAGATAGACCAAGACTGCTGATGATTAAATTTTGGAAATGAAATAAAGCTATACAGTCAACCAGCCTCCTTTGTGCATTTGTGCGTGTCTTGTTTTCAGAAAAGTTATGAACAAAATCATTACTTTTATCCTTTTAATATTTTGATGGGTTTTATTGTTTTATTGTTTTTGAAGTATCCACATTTCCACGAAAATTTCAAAGTGCTCAAATAGTCCACTTTTCGCATAAAGCCAATTATTTTGTACATGTTTATTATAAAACCTTTGCTTTTATTTCCAGATACGCCAGCAATATGGCTTCCCAACCGACTGGAAACGCTTTTGTCAGACCAGATCACACTTTTCCAATCCTACGTGGTCAAATTAATTTCAACCGTGCCTTTATATTTTCTTCTGACAATGCTGGCTTGTATTTTTTTAGAAGACCAAGAGTAATTAAATTTAATAATATCGCTTTCTTTATTTTTTATACACTTGAAAAGTGTATTAAAATTTTGGCCAGAAGTTTGCAACGCGAGGAATCATCTCCGACAATATAAAGTACATATATCAGGGATGCAAACCGCTCGAAAATAAGAACTGGTTCGGTTCAGTGGTTCACACAGTTGTCGAACTAACTAACTAAAGAAATATGTTTTTGGTACATGTAGTCAGATTATTTATAAACATATGAGGTTTTTAGTTATTATATTATAAACATTTAATTTTTAATAAACGCAATATTTAAAAATATATTTTTCCTTAGGTTCTTCGATGCATTCAACAATCGATATTTTACTTACTTACTGATGGAATTTAGTCCCTAAAATTGAGTTGTTTGGAAAGCATATCCAACTCGTCTTTACTTATCGAGTTCAAAGAATTATCCGATTTGCTTGCATTAACCTTTTGGATCTTGTTAAATACTAACATTAAAAAAGATTTAGCCAACTTTTTTCCTTCTTCTGATAGGTTTGATTGGTTCGGATCAGCGTTTCTTAAAAAAAAGGGTTAAAACACACCGGTTTGGTTTAAGGTTCGGTTCACTACCTTACCACTGAGGCTGAGACATACTGCTATCGGGGCTAGAATTAACCCGGACGTTAAACAGAGGCCATAGGCGTAGTGATACTCAGCTTGTTCATGAGGACGGACAGCTTGCATGGCTAAATCGACTCGGCTGTAGATGCTGATCAAGAATATATATACTGTATACGGTCGGAAATGTTTCCTTCTACCTGTTACATACATTTGCACATTTTTAATGGGTAAAAAGGGGACTTTGAGCGCTTATGTCTTGGTCCCGGGCGATTTTAAGAACGTGAAACTTTTTTTTTAATTGTTAATTAGACTGGCAGGTCCGTATATCTGCCACTTAATTCAAAATGTCGCCAAATATGCAAATTTGACATTTCTTGCTATATCTTGGAAACTGGTGATGTAGCAAAACTGAGATACAAATATGGGGGAAAACGTACTTGTGTATTTTATTTAAAAGATATATTAATCATAAAAAATGCTAGTTTATAGTTAACATTAAAAACAGTTCCATTTGACTTTTAACGTTTCGGGTTTTTTTAATGACCGCCCAACTGTTATTGGTCGTATTGCTTTTTGCGCCGAGTTTCGACTCTAGCCTGCAAGAGTTACAATGTGCCGCCGGCTAAATATGTGGAATCTAATTTTCAGTTTGAAAAAGTAATGGGCTAAGAAATTTTAAACGGAAATACCCATAGATTTAAGGATCTAAATGGTATTTAAAGGTAATGACTTTTTTATATCCCATCTCAACTTCCCATTATTTCATTTACAATTTATTATTCATATTTATTTGTTCAATTATTTGATTAAATATTACATTTTCACGTCTTTTTTGCGGTGTTAAAATTCCAGATTTTGTTCCAAATTGTAAAATCGCAGCAATTCATCTATCTTGTATGTTTTCGTATGTTTTTTTAGTGTTAAAATTAAAGTTTTTGTTTCAAATTGTAAAATCGAAAGCGATTTATCGGTACTTGTGCTGCTTTTTAATAACTATAACCTTGTTCTTCAAGGTGATCAACAAGTTGAGCTATAGCTATAGACATTTCCGAATCGGAGCCATCTTCATCCCCCTCCTCTTCTTCCCCGTCCTCTTCCTCTTCTTCACCTTCATCTTCTTCCTCATCAACATCTTCATAGACTTCCCCTTCAGATCCTGCACCAGACAACAGTTGAACACCCGAATTTAAAGAATCATCTACAGCGGGCTGATTGTTCGTCTGACCAGCATTGCTATTCTCACCGTCTTCGTTGTCTTCATCTTCGTCAGAATCGGCATCCAAGTCGGAGTCAACATAGACAATGAAATTTGGGGTCTCATTGGGCAAAGGATTATTCATCACGGGGACAAAGAAAGCGCCATTCTCTTCGCGTTCGTTCACAGAAGTTGGCTGCAGGGATTCTGCGGAAGGTGATGCCGGTGGTGGTGGTAGAGTATGTTGTTGTGAAGGGTCGACTTCTTTTTTAGGAACTGGAGCAGATGACTCGGTTGACTGCTGCTGTTGCTTTTGAGCCATAAAATCGTTCAACCATTTCTTATAATTATTCAGACCTTTGTAGAAAGTTTCCATGATGGCCACACTGCGTTTGTTAGACATCACATCTAAATCCAGGGGATCATTTGTTACATTTGTTGAAGAGTTGGCTTTGAAAAGCATAACAGAGGAATTTTCCATTTTATTTTCAGGCAGTTTGCGGTGGCGCAACAAACTAGCACGTGGCAATTGTACGAGTTCTTCCTCGGAGAGCATGGAACAGAGGAGAGCTTCCATGAAACTGGCCTGGTTAAGTTTGTTTTCCGTTTGCTTTTTAAGTGGTGTCGTGTCTAGAGATGATAGATTTGAGCAAAGAAATTGATTTTCTTCTGGAGCGGTGGTGGTGGTATAGGATTGGATCGGATTTTCGACAGGTTTTTCCTCATCTTTAGAGACGGTTTTACGGTCATGTACTTTACCCACCAACTCCATGAGTACAGGACGATATTCGCGTGCTTTGGCCATTTCGCGTACAATATCTTCACAGCGTGTGGATATCTTATTAGACGGTTGTTGTTGTTGGGCTGCAGAGAGTGTAACAAAATTTATGCCATTCACATTTATTGAAGGAGCGGCAGCTCTGGAATAGTTGGACGCAGTAGAAGCTGGATTATTGCCGGTAGCACGGGACCATGGCTCATAGAATCTGGTGAACGAGGACATGGCACTTGTTTGATTCGTGTTACTGACTCCCTGGTGCTGTTGGGCGTTCGGATTGAAACTGAACGGCAAGGGTGGAAAACGTCTCATTATTTGCGAAGCAGGCTCCTGGGTGCGACTTAGTTGTTGCTGTTGCTGTGTTACGGAAGGTGTTGCTGGTCTAAACGGTTCTGTAGCTGCAGCCACTGTATTGGCCGCTGTCGTGGCATTTGAGCCAGGTATTAAACCACCACGACGAACAGCTAGTGAAGCTGTCCATCCTTGTTCTCCACTTGTGGCCGCTACTTTGCGCCTTCCAGAAACATAACCACGAGAGGCCGACTCGTCTTCAAGAATACGAATAAACGCGTCTAATTCGGCGACCGCATAATTATCCCCGTACGATTGAATCTGTTGACGACGCAAGATTTGTGCCTTCCTAAGAATATCGTTACAATGATCGGTATAACCGGCATCGTTGCGACTTAGCGTATTCAATTCATCCAGCAAACTTACAGCCTGTTCACTCAAAATCCCTCTGAGTTGTTGTCCAAGTGTTCCGCGTTGACTCTTGCGTGCAGCATTCGTGGGCGGACGTATCACTTCCAGCACACAACGTTTCACTGTACCCTCCCCGTCGTCAACTCTGGCTTTTGCAGCCGGTTTACATTTAGCAGTTGGTGTGAAAATATCCAATACGGGAGGTGGCTGCTCATTACTGGGTGGTGTCACCGGTGTGGGTGCTGGTAGAAAGAAAGGCGAAGCTGATGCATCAGCCGCATAACGTGTATAAATCATACTGAAATAGTCCTTGAAATCCCTGTGTCCATGATGTGTATTCTTCAAATGTTGACACAATTCGGCGCTACTGAATCCAAATGTTTCGCAAATGGCACACTTATAACTCTGAGGTACCTTGGCCTCTAGATATGATTCACCGCCAAAGTACAATTGAAACTCATCCCGGGTATAGTGAGTTTCCAAGGGATGATAATATTTATGATCCGGCGAAATGGGCAAGAGTCCAGCATCAAAGCATTTGCCACAGATCTGATAGTCAATGCAACTCCAACAGGCATAGCGACGTCCCTGAAAATCGGCAGCATTGCAATTGCGGCACACATAGCCAAAGTGACGTTCCGGCGGTTGTGGGCTGGCCAAGGGGAACGAAGCCATATTGTAGCCGCTGCGTGTGGAGAGGGAGATGCAGAAGATGAAGGGGATTTTTTTTTTGCTTGGGTTGTGGATTGGCAAAAGATGGTACAATTGGGGGAGATTCTTAAGCGCTAAGCGTATCAAAACTGATCGACAAAACCAAAACTTTCTAAACTTTCATATATTTCTCATTATTTTATCAATTTTTTAATCATTTCTTAGATATCTCAATCCATCAATTAAATTCGGAAACGAGAACAGGCCTTTACTACTGTAAATATATGCAATGTATACTGGGATATTTAAATTTAAAATTTTTTGGAATTCCGATAGCGGCAAATGTTTTTGTTTTGGCAATACTGTCACTGACATCTGTGAAAAATTACTTGTGAAGTTATGTCAACAAAATTAAAGAATTGGTGCTCTAAAATCGTCGATTGACAGATTGTCCTTTTTGGAATAGGATCAGTGAAAACCTTTTTGAGTGGACAAATGGGGGACCTCCTTGAAAGCGGATGAAATGAATTCACAAGCATAGATAAATGTATTTTGATTTATACACAAACTCCCGATATTTTTTTGCCCGCAATAGTACATATGTATGTAAAAGAGACTATTTTTAATCTCGTATGGTCACACCAGAAAAGATGTAGAGCCAATATTTTGGCAGCAAAAAAAAAAAAAAAACATCTTCTCAGATGGAGCGCATTTCTAAGTCGGCTATGTCAACAAGCAAAACATTCGGATTTGGGGCTCGAAAAAGTCACACCAAAGAAAGTCTAACATAGAAGCACACTTTGCTGCGTCGTCAACATTTCACTTAGATATTAGGTCAGCTGTTTGCTATCATTTTGGTCCTGAGTATTTTTTTCTGTCTATTTGAGTAATTTTTGTGTTTATGTCCGTCTCCCTCTAACCAACTTGGTTTCCTAGGTTGACAAAAATGTAACGAAGTAAAAATTTGAATGTTCTCTTTGTCAGGATGGAGTTAACATCACGCAAAAAGAGAGGCGTTTAAAAAGTGTGCTTCTATGTTAGATTTTCTTTGGTCACACGTGGTGATAGAGAAGCCAAGTGTTACTATTAGATGTGAATTATGGAATGATACTATAATTTGTCCATTTTTTTTCTTTTTTATTATACTAGAAACGCACAGCCATGTTGATCAAATTTTTATGGCCTCAAATCGACGATATTTTTACGTATTACTATTGGCTACTTTTACTTTTTGAATAAAATATTTTTTTTTTATTGCGTGAGCCTTTTACGTAAATTTAATCAATGTTTAACTCGTTGTTTTTGTCCGTTTTCATAGTTTTCAAAAATAGATACGATAAAGAACGAAACACGATTTTGACCAATTCTTTGATTTGCAAGCTCACTAAGCATTTCATTTCACGATTTCTTTTTCTTCTGTTCTACATTTAAAATGAACGAGTTATAAAATTTTTCCAATCATTTATCACACAGATTCTTGTCACATTATAAAGTGGATTGCGCTCAAAACATTGTATTTGGAAGAGTAAGGTTATGGTAACCCATCATTAGTTTGCCAGAATGCAATTGGAAAAATTAGAAAAACTCTAAAATGAAATTAAGTTGGATTGGTTCTCCTTAATGTAATCAGCAAGATTAACAAAAATTTATCAATTTAAATAAAGTTGCATTCAGATTTGAGTTTATTTTGCTCATGTAGCCCACTGTGTGTGTAGCGCAGGATGGCAGGGCTCTTTTGCCAAGTAAAATCTAAGTAGCACCGGCAGGCAGCCCTGATGGGCAGCACTGTTCATTATGCTTTTTCTTGAAGGTTGTCAAAAGAAAATGAAATTGGCAAAGAAATGCAAGTTAATTTAACACTTTTTAAACACTTATGTATAGTTTAGTTCTGTACCTATGTAGTCACATAGAAAACGGTAAATTTGTTGTTGCAATTGGAGTTGTGTGTAAACAAAGCGTCAGACGCCGCCCCTTGCATTTGCATAAACATTCTCACATGTGCTAAGAACACAATTATTGTTTATGTACCACCTTTTGCCAGCTCCACAATATTTTTTATACACTTACTTTTTATAAATCAATTGACTCCAAATCTTACTTCGCTTGCAGGAAAAATTCCGCTTGTCTTGCAAGCTCACTGACGTCCCGTCTGACTGACCGTACGAACAACAAAAAATTAACCGAATGCCCGGCAGCGCAGTTTTGCCTATCGATTCTATCGAGACTCGTGCACAAATTTTTTATCGAAATGGAGCTGCTGAACTATCGTTTCTTTTTCTACGCGACACTTGAAAAAAATTATATTTTAGCAACGCGATGCGACTTGTGTGGATGTTGATTTCAAACTGATTTTTGACCCAACTGTTCTAAGCATATTGACTAAGACTTTAAATTCAAGGCCTACTAGGTGAATAATTTTTTTATTCTTTTTTTTTTTTTATACCCTGTTCTTATTAAAAATGGGAAAAAGGGGATCATGAAGTTGTGCAAATGTATGTAACAGCCAGAAGGAAGCACCTCCGACCCCATAAAGTATATATATTCTTGATCAGCATCAACAGCCGAGTCGATTTAGACATGTCCGTCTGTCCGTCTGTCTGTCTGTATGAACGCGTCGATCTCAGAACTGTAACGTAGAGCCACTTTTGCGTATAGGTGTAACTGTACCCACATCGAGTTTGTTTTAGTTTGGAATTCCACCTCCTCCTCTTTTAGCAGCGAAAACTCTCCCAAACCGATCTCATGACTATAAGAGGTGGAGCCACCAATTTTTGCATGTATGTAGGTGTGTACTGTACCCAGCTCAAGTTTGCTCCAGATTTATAAATATTATTAAATAATTTTAAAATGATTTAAAAATAGTATTAATTATTCATTATTTATTTAATGTTTGGTAAAGCGTGTGTTCATGGTTTAGGAAACTGTAAGGTAAGAGAAATTTTAAATGGAAGGGTGGATGTATAGACAAGCGATGGGCGGCAAAAATAAGGGAAAGAGTACAACAACTTTTTTTCGTCGTTTGCTTTCGATCAGCGCGTGTTTGTTTCGAAATCTATTGCGTTGTAGGTACACCCGCGGACTTCGCAGGTAAAAATAAATATGAGGCTGCCCACCGCCACAGCAGCGTGGGCTTATTTTTGTCACTTGCTCTCGATTAGAGCGATGCAGCGCGTGTTTGTTGTAATATCTATTGCGTCGTGGGTTTAGGTAAATAACGTGCCGTGTTGCGCGGGGACTATGAAGCGGCCCATCGCTGGTATAGAGAATAAAGCAGTTAAACTTCAAGAAGCAGTTTACATAATTTCAGATTTATAGATTAGTGGTGGACTCTGGGCAAGATATTTTATTTTATCCATCTTACTTTTTTGGCCAGATTCGATGCACACTTGAAATTTAAGAATTTTTTAGGTTACCGATTATCTTAATCTCATACAGACTGAATGTTTTCTACATTTTTAAGGTATGTATTTTCTGAAGGACATTAATCGAGAAAGGGAAAACTCGATCTTTTGTGGTGGAAGATTGAAGATGAGCAGTATACAGTATACAGTTCAATTGTGAGGTGTCAACCAAAGCAAATAGATTTTATTAGTATATTTACAGGCCGATATGTAGGAGAGAGTATGCCAAAATTGAACCCAGCGTATAAACCAATTGAGGCGCATACGCGGTCAACATTTATAACATATTTACACATTAAATTATTTAGATTTTGCTATAGACTCAAATAATAATTTCATACATTTTTCTGAATTTTATGTATTTTTATTTTAATAAAATCCGAAAGCTGCTAACAAATCACCCTTTACTTCGATAATGCAAAGTACTCGAAATTGATAACAATCTACGAAAAATATCAGCAGCTTCCACCTTTGATGGTTTTTCCGAAGCTGCGAACAAAATTAATACTTTGGAGAAGCGAACCACTGAATTGAGGTTACAAAGAAGTTGAAATTCGTAGTTCTTCTTCCATATGGTTTTATCCAAAAGATATTCAAGTATACGAAATTCGCTGGAGATTTTTAGTAAATCCCTGATTGATAGGTTTTCAAAAACAGCTGATGACTTATAAAGCAAAAAATTTAATGACGAATACATTTGCAAAAGTAATACTGGATATGATGATAAGTGTGTCAGACGGTGGGAATAGTTCCTGATATTAGATACCACCTATTACCGTTTTGTTCACGTATTTAGCAATTGTCTGGCGGGTGCCCCAGTGTCTCACGACAACCTCTAAAGTAGATAGATAGATATTTTGAATTTGAGTTTCGTTTTTAATTCACCTCAGGAGAAAATATGATTTTAAATAAAGCTCGCAGAGTTCATTAAAAACAAATATAATTAATGAATGCTGAATTTAAGGCACTTTCAATAAAGCTTAATAAGTTTTTCCCACTTATAGCTAAGCGGTGGTCAAGTGTCTCCCCAAACCTTGCTTGAAAAAGGTTCAATTCAAATCGCCAAAAATCCAGTGCCCCACTTGGAAAGAATCAAGTTATTTTAAATGATTAAGCATTTATTTAACTTTATAATGAATCCCTGACAAAGTCATTAAGTCTTTTGGGTCAAACACTTATGAACTGCGTATATATGCATATGCTTGACAATCTCTCTGTGTGTCTGCATGGGCATCCTTTGAGGTTTTTGCAGTGCCAGCAGCATCCAACCCAAACCCTCCCACCCTTTGTGGTGTTGACAAATCACTTGCTTCAGCTGCCATAAGCATCGCTATATTCAAGAGTCCTGCCCTTTGTGTGAGTAAATTAATGTAAATCATTTTCTTCATCAACACTTTATCGTGTCATCGTTTCAATTAAAATCATGTCAAAATTTATAGAAAATTTTCTAAGCCTTCTCCCAACCTCAAAAAGCGATGAGATGTGGTGTACGTGGCCTTCTTTATTACATATTTAGTACAAATTGTTGGCCAGAATTTTTAATTAAAAGCGTGAAATGTCAACGATTTTTTTTGTGTATATATAAAACATAAAGTGCAAGTTGGCAAAACTCTCGACAAAAAGGCGCAAAATATTTTAATTGAGGTCAACTTTGCGTGTATGTGTGTGTGGATGTATTTTACGCTGCTTTAAATTTATATAATGATGCTTATTATGTTAATGAGAGTTTTTAGTTAGTTCTCGACGTAACGAAGGAACGAAGCAGGAAGGGGCGAGAATATGGTGTTAACAAGCCCCAAGGGTACAAATGTGCAAAAGCGCTTCCAGTATGGTGGAATGCTGTTTTCAAACATTAATGGACAAGCTGCCAAAGTTATGCTAAAGTTGAGTTTAAAATCCCATTTTAATTTTAATCCGAATAAGAGATCGAGAAGTTAGAATAAATGGAAATTAAATAAAAAAAATTTTTTTTGGTATCCAATTATATTTTTTACGGAATCCAATCCTCAAGATTAGGCTGTTCAGAAAAGTTCCTATTATATGATGTCAAGATCACCGATTCGGAACCATCTAAACCAGGCATGCCCAAATCCAGCATACGGCAGAGCTCTCACCAATACTCACAAATAAAAACACCAATACCAAGAAGAGAACTGCCAACTCGAAGACAATACACGAATAAAATCACAACGAATGCAAAAACAAAATCATTGAAATTGTTGTTGGTCAGTTTGATTGCGCGAGCAAAGACCAATACAAAGAAGGGAAGAATAACGGTTTTGGTTCTATGCAGTGCATAAACAAGTAATTGTTTGCATGTGTTGCGTTTGCCTATACTTGGTGCTGTGCATGTATACGATCATTGCTTTGCTATCTCCGGAGCAATTACAAAAACAAAACGTGCCCAAAGAGCAGAGGGCTGGGCATGGCTGATCTAAACTGTCCGAACCCAACCCCCCTCTGCTTGGAGTATGAGTTGGTTCGCTGAATAACTTTAGTCAGTTTTTTCCAGAACTTATAAATCTATCCCAATATAGCAATCGCAGCATCATCATTCTAAAATCGTATCCAAACCGGCATATTTGGGGTTTTCTTCGGTTCTTTTGCAAAACGCTCGAAAAAATCCGATGGTGTCACAGAACTTCAAGAGATTTCATTTTCTTATTTGAAAATCAAGTTGAAAGGCTTGTGTCCATTGCAAAGTCCCAAAGTCAATCATGAAAAAATAACTTGACAGCTCTTAGCCCATGTTGGCGCCACCTGAGGTTGTGTGGAATGTTTAATTTAATTGAAAAGGCAACATTCAGTTGGTTTTGTGAACAATAATTGAAAAGCAAATTTTGATATTAAAACAAATTAAAGATTTAATTCATTTGATGCAAATTTTGCTTATCAAAATTGTTTGGGTGGAGAATTTTTCTAAATCTCCTAACAAAACATGAGAGATTTAAAATCAAACCAAGATTTGGGACATCGCGAATTGGTTGTGGTGTGGAATTTTGTTGGAAGAGATTTCCGTGTCACCTTCGATTACGACTTCGAGAAGGAAATAAAGCATTATTGATATTGTTAAAAGGCAAAACAAATCCTTATATTGTTGTTTAAAGGAAAAAGGGCTAGCTTTCCTAGAGATCATATGAATGATAACTATAACGAATAAGATCCATTCGAGTATTGATTAACGTTTTTTAAAATTTTCGTACATCAAAAAATATCTGTTTTTACCAAAAAATCTCTCAACGATCTTAAAATCCACGAACCAAGCCTCGAATTAAGACCTCAGGCTCGAAAAGTAAAGGAACCGATCCGAGAACCGCAACTTAGACTTTCTAATGGGTTTGAACCCCACGACGAAACCTTCTCCAGATTTTCGTAGTTGGCCACCTTGGTTAGGATTAGATTTAGATACAAGTTAGAAAACATTCGCTGATTTTGACCGATCATTCCAATGGCAGCTTTATGCAACAATTTTTTGACTTGACCCAGTTCCTTGACTACGAAAAGTAGTTAACATGGTAGTAAACGAGAAGGCCAAGCTAACTTCGTTTTTGCCGAAGTTTTTATACCCTTGCAAATGTTTTAATACATTAGAGTTTAAGAACGCCAGCAATAAAACAAACTTTTAACATAATAACAGCTATAAGATATAGTGATCCGATTTTGACCAAAACTTCCAAATCTTTGTAAAAGCGCATAATATTAATAATTGCTGAAGTGAGACACGTTAACATTAAAAACAAAAAAGTTTTTCTCATTAGAACCCACTTTTCGACCGATAGTTCCTATGGCAGCTATAAGATATAGTCATCCGATTTTGACCAAAACTTCCAAATCTGTGTAAAAGCGTATAATATATAATCGCTGAAGTGAGACACGTTAACATCAAAAACAAAAAATTTTTCTCATTAAAAACCACTTTTCGACCGATAGTTCCTATGGCAGCTATAAGATATAGTAATCCGGTTTTGACAAAAACTTCCAAATCTATGTGCAAGCGTATAATATTGATAATCGCTGAAGTGGGAGACGTTAACATTAAAAGCAAAAAAGTTTTTCTCACAAAGACCCACTTTTCGACCGATAGTTCCTACGGCAGCTATAAGATATAGTCATCCGATCCGGCCGGTTCCGACATATTAGCAGTGTGCAGTAAAAAGAAGACTCTGTGCAAAGTTTCAGCTCGATAGCTTTAAAACTGAGAGAGTAGTTTGCGTAGAAACAGACAGATAGACTGACAGACGGTCAGACAGACGGACGGACAAAGCTCAATCGACTCAGCTCGTCACCCTGATCAAGAATGTACATATATAGTTTATAGGGTCGGAAATGAATATTTTTATGCGTTGCAAACTTCTGGGCAAAATTATAATACCCTTTGCAAGGGTATAAAAACAAGCAAAGTCTGTATTTACCAAACTTTAGAAAAGGATTTGTGGAAGACCGGAAAATAAAATCTTATGAAAATTTAGTATCGGGGTTGACACTGAAATCTCCACGAAATTTGTTTGTAAATCTTTCGAAAAATTCGTCGCTGCTACAGTGCTTCAAGAGATTTAATGTTCTACTTGGAAAATCTAGATAGAAAACAAACTGTTGTGGTTAAAGTTCCATCGCTAAAAACAGGGCTGCATCTCTCATAAAAAATTGTACCATTCTTTAGTTATGGGTTAATTTAATGCTAAATTGAAATTTTTTGATTGGCCTTGTTCAGCAGAACAACTTGCTCCCTGATCAAGTGTAAATTCGCACTGATCCTTCTGCTGAACTCGAGTGATGCGGTATCATGATAGTCAATTTCAAGTATCATGATAGAGGAGCATGTATCGAAGAAATAGTACGCTACTTTGAAGTGATACTGCTCCCACCAGTAGTAATTGTGTATCGATAGGCATGCTATCGATAAAAACATGCATTTGGATTTGCAAAAATTTTTTTTCAAAATGCCGTAAATAATTACAATAAATTCTAAAATATAAGGAAAACCAAATTTTAATGTTTTAATTATTCTGCTGAACACGCCCATTGTGTTATATGTTTTATGATGCATTTGTAAAATATAACTTAAATTGAAGTCAAATTAAAAAAAGTATAACTAGCCAGCCCTTAATCTGCTGGCTGTCACATAGATGGCGACACCATTTATAGAGGGCCCCCCCGGGGTGGGGGTTTTTTTTAAAAAAAAATAGTTGTTTTTTGTGGGTGATTATAATAAAAAAAAAAAAATTTCAATGTTTTAACTATCCTAACCTATCCAGAAAAATAATGTTTTTACATTTTCAAAATTAATTCTGCTGGTCAAAATTGTTTGGGATGTGATTTGTGAAAAACACTAGAGGTTTGAAACCAACCAAAAGAAATTTCTGTGGCACCTGAGAATTGGAATTCGGTTGGAATTTGGTAAATATTTTTCCAATGCTCTAGTTTTTTGGAACAATAGAGTTATATCCTGGACGACAAGAATGTAAGAAATTGACTCCAACAACGCCAAATTTCGAAAATTCTAGTAAAATATTTGCACACAAGGCTTGAAGAACATTTTAAACATTTAAAATGTTCAAGAAATACCATTTACATGTTTTGCACACAAAAGTGCAGTAGTTTGCACTTTAGAAAAGCAACAAAATCAACATCAAGTAAATTGAAATAACAAAAGTCCATTAGAGAAACTCATTTCGCAAGCTTTAGAAATTAGTGTAAATAAGTTTCGGGCATGCCAGTTGAGTTCTGTGTATCTTAAAAACACTTCAAACTTTCATTTACAACATGGGAAACTTTTCTCTGCACACACATTTTCAATAATTATCACACTGTTACAAAACTCAACCGAAGAAGGAATTTAATGCACATGCATTCATATAAGGGAACAACGAGTGTGTTCTGCTGCTGTTACTTAAAATTCATAAAAGCATTTTAATTTGCATTTAATTAAATTATTTTTTGCAAGTCAGCACAGTGAAAATGGGCAAAAAGACTTTTTGCAGAGCGCAATTTTACAGTTTTTAAAAGTTTCCAAACTTGTTCACTTCATACAGTTTTGCCTCGGGGGTCTTTAAATGTCACATTATTTTACTTACAATTCAAATTCAAATTGATGGCCACCATTTCAAAAGTTGTACAAAATTTCACTATACGACAAGCTGTTGACGCGCAGAAATTCGCTAGCCAACTGAACTGAAGTGCATCAATGACTGAGTGTGTGGAAATAGTGGAAATACAAATGCGACAAAAAATGGTTGGTTCGTTTTACAGAAAGTCAGCCTAAGGGGTCGTCGGTCTGCATGTTGTTCGAGAGAAAAATGTAGTTTTAATTTTTGTCGTGTAGCATACTTTTTTGGCAAGCCAGCTAACGGTAGTTCTTTATCCTTGCTGTTGGTTGTCGTCATCGCCGGCGACAGTCGTCTCTGCCCAGTTGGATTCAGAGGGCAGGGAAGCGGGAAGTAGGTACTTAATTGCTTTGGGGCGGCGACGTCAGCTGAGTTGCAGTATCCCAGCTGATGAGTCAGTGGGCGAGCAGGATTTGGATTTTGAGTGAAAACATTAGTCAGCAAAGTCAGCTGATGGGGCAATTTAGAGTTTACGTGTGCGTTTATATGTTTGGGTGTGAGTGTGCAAAATATTTATGAGTTTCTGCCATGAATTTATAAGCCAAGATTTTGTCTAGACAGAACGATTGAACTACACACTCAATGAACTACAAATTGCTTAAAAATGATCAAATTTATTCAAAAACTAGAGATTTTTTCGGTTTTATATACCAATACCAATAGAACCGATTCTGTTAAGGTTTTTTGCGACTCTTGATAAGTGCCATGAACCGTTTCTACAAAAATTATTACTCTCCTACATCGAACTACATGTTTAAAAATTTCGCATAAGATTTATTGTTTAATAACGTAAATATTTTCTATAAACAATTTCAGTTTCAACAAAACATTAAAAATAAATACCAGCTTCGTTAAATGAGCTCTTCCAGGCCGAAAAGCGAGTGTTTCACAAGGTATTGTTAACATAACATACATTTACGGTCATAATTTGTTTTCGACTGTCTCATTTGAGTTTCAATAAACCCTCGAAAATGTAATAGTTTACAAAGGTTTTGTCCGCTGAATGAAGAGATTGGGGCCGAAGCTGTCTTGGAACAATGAACCTATTCAGCAGATAATTCCGATAAGCGAGTACTGATTTATGGTTTGTGATTGCGGTTGAGACTCTTGTGATTGCGGTTGAGACTCTGCGGAATGGCATTGATGGCAGGCTTTAATACCATTGTTCCAATGGCACACTCTAGAGGTCAATTTCTGGATGATCTAAATGACTCCATTCTGCGAATTTCCTTATAAGAGATTGTGTGATTGAATCACTGTCGCGGATGCTCAAGTCACTGTTAGAACTTAGTGCTTTTTCTCCGCTAAAAGGCTAGATTTATTATGGATATGCTATCGAATTTCCAAGTGTTACCACTAGGACCCCCTGGGGGAGAGGGTTTTAGCAGAGGGGAGGGGAAGTTTACGGCCCTCTTTATTGAGATCTGACTATCCGCATGAGTGCAAGGGCCAAGGCCAGCTCCAAATGTTTCTTTCTGTTTTATATATTGTTAAAATACCAGAAGAAGCTCTTAATGTGCCCGAATATTTGTATTGATTAAATCCCGAAAGCTGGCTATTTCTAGGAGGGACTATTAGTAGAGCATGAAGCTTGATTTTATGAAGGCTAACGTTGATTTATTTTCAATTAAAACAAAAAAATCAAATTAGCTGTTCTTTGTTTTCTTTAGTGTGACCGTATTTCTCATTAGTCAAAAATACTATGAAAGATCCACTTTTCGAGAATAATGTTGAGTTTTCGCAGTGGAACAAGGCTAACACATCATTTTTAATTTACGCGTTTGAGTTTAAGTAAAGCCCCAGATGAAATGCTATGGTTTACCAAGTTTAGAGCCAGTTGGATGAAAGAAGCGTAACATAAAAACAGATTTGAGGGCCCATTCAGATAAATGATTACTGTTTTATGAGATGATGGGATGAGTACCTGCCACATGATTGCAGGCTTTAAGTTTTTCTGTGGCTTTAGTAATATTTATCAAAAATATTCGGTCACACTGACAATTTCAATACGTATGCTAGCATAAAAGATAAGCGGACGCAGAAATCGAAAAAACCCTATTTTTTGCTCGATTTTTTTTATAGCTCTCATGATAAGTAAAATCGAAATTATTGTCTGAATGGGCAGAAAGTTGTGGTTGGCAAACCGTGGGTTGGTTGTCATAATATTTATCAAATTGCTTCTGATTTCGGTTTATGTTCCAAGTTTCTTTTATGTATTAGGCAAAAAACTTGCAAATTGCATGCATAAAAGCCGAATGCTTGCCGAAGTCATTTCTTTCTTAATTTAAGAAAGTCAGTCGCAGTCAGGGTTACGAGACATTCCATTCCTCTCTTCTAAAGCAGAGTTCCTCAACAAGAGAGGAGGGAAAATGTGACTGTCTCTCTCTGAATTCAGCAAGCATTCGGAGCGAATTGCCGAGAGTGTTCGGCCACCAAGAGAAAACGGTACCACACTTCATACCTTTCACACACAAATGTTCTCCTTATCCTTCTCAAATTTGAATCTCCTTAAATTTCCCGCAGTGAACTTTTCAAATTGCTTGCTCAATAAGACTGCTATTAAGCTCAAGTTACTGTAAAAAAAAAGCCCAGAAAAAATCCTAAAACCGCATTTCATTTTCAAACGCCACGCCCCAACGGACTGCAACAGTGTTGTAGTTGTTGTACCCCCCAATCAAGCACACACAAACACACACACAATATTTCTTTTTCCTCTACAGTCTGCCCTTCCGTACGTGACTCTTGGTAGTCTCTAGTCAGGCACTTTGGCATTGATTGGCCTCAACCGTTCCGTTGCTGGGCGCAAAATGTCGCCGAAAGTCTGCAGGCAGAAACTGGAAAACAACACTCCAAAAAGCACAAAAAAACAGCCAGTAAACAGCACTAAAAGCTGCAAAAAAGGCATTGCATACAACTGGGTGCCGTTGTAGTTGTTTTAATGGATTTGACTGCTGATGTTAAGCGAATATTCTCAGACGAGACATCCAGAGAATGATGAATCATCGAGATTCATCCCCGCATTTTGAAGCAACTTACCTGTAAAGAGAATAAAGAAAATAAAAACCAGTTAGCTGATAAATCATGGATGAAGTTGTATTTAATAAATATAAAAAATTTAACAACAATTCTGAGCAAAGTAATAGTAACAGCTGTAGTTAACTGTTGAAGCAGCTGTTGTGTTTTCTACTTATACTTTTTTTCTACTTAAACGCTTTACATAAAAGACGGAAACACGGTTCTTTTTCGCTGATAATAATGAAAAACTTTTGTGAGTGGTGCGAAGTACGTGGCCAGAGATAAGAGGACTCGCAAACTTTCTATGCCAGAAAGTAAGCAACCAGAAGAAGCAAAAGAATAGTCAAAAGTTGCTCAAGATGTTGCTTAAAAAGACGGACAAAAAAAGAGCACACAATTGTTGGGATAAGGCAATAATGGACGCAAAAAAAGTATTGCACTTTTTTTGATACTGGCTGCACTGGTCATTTTTGCTCATAACTCGAGAACCGTTCATCCGATCCATTTTATTTCTTTGGCAAATCAATAAATAGGAACTATCTGTAGAAGGTACGAGCTCATAAGCAAAAAGAAATTAATTACATCAAATTGGTAAGCAAAAGCAACACGTTCATAAAAACCATTGCAGAATTTCAGGGTGTGAAGTGGATAAATTGAAATCCCCAAAGCGTTATTCGCTGACTTCACAATCAAACCTGAGTCTAAGTGGTCGTTTGAATGTAAATATGCAATACAAAAATCCGCTGACGAGAAGATGTGGTTATATTGTAAACAGCGATCGTTGTACGGACATACCAATTGCTATTCCAAGTTGTTGTAAATAATCTCTGTTGATTTGTGTTGATAACATTGAATTGTAACTCTCCACCGACCTCAAGCCAGCCAGATCCAAAAAGTTTAAAAATAAAAAAATTGATAACAAACTTGATCTGCCTGCAAGTATCAGAAGTTTATGTCCCATACATGTCAAACCTTCATCTCTGAGATGTCTGATGTCTGATGATTCCTTCTCCCCGTTACATACTTTTGCACAAACTTAATACACCCTGTGTACCTTTGGTACAGAATATAAATACAATAGTAAATGTAAAATGGACTATACAGCCCCAAAGGGCCAAGCCAAACTTCTCTAAATCTCTTGGCGTGTGTGCTCAATAAATTTTTGCACAAGAGAAATCGACCTACAGTTAAACGCCGAATCCGAACGGCAAAGTTTCGAGAAGCTTTTTCATGGCTGGTTACTTTACATCTGGCGCCAATAGCTGCTGAAGGTGACCGGATGTGTAAAAGCTATTTGCCAATGAAAGAAAAAAAACTTTTTATTAGATGGTCCGAGGATTGAACCCACGCCTCCCGCACAGCAGGCCAGCACACATACCTCTGGGCACCACACGGCCACATAAATAGTGTGCAGAGATATCCAACAATGCCTTTAGTATTTCGAAGGTAAGGTCTGTGATTTGTTTAAAAAAAAAGGTGTGAGTGTAGCTAGCACTCACGAGTCTTGGATGTGAAACATGATGCTTAGTCTAAGAGCTTATTTTCAAATCTATATATAAATCAGCAGGGGCTTTCGAAAGAAGAAAATTAACGGGGAGTAGAAATCCAGAAAATCCAGATCCCACCCAGATCCAAACAAGCTAGATCCCATTTATATCCCGACTAGATCCCACTCAGATTCTACGCTAATCCCACCCATATCTCGCCCAGATCCCTTCCAGATACCACCTAGATCTCGCCCAGATCCCACCCAGATCCCTTCCAGATGCCACCTAGATCCCGCCGAGATACCACACAGATCCCACCCAGGTCCCACCCAGATCCTACCCAGATCCTACCCAGATCCCATCCAGATCCCATCGCAGATACCATCCCACCCAGATCCCGCCCAGATCCCACCCAGATCCCTACCATATCCCATCCAGATCCCACCCAGATCCCTTCAGATCCCTTCCATATCCCATCCAGATCGCGACCAGATCCCTTCTGGATCCCACCCAGATCCCCTCCAGATCCCTTCCAGATCCCACCCAGATCTCTTCCATATCCCATCCAGATCCCGCCAGATCCCTTCCAGATCCCACCCAGATCGCGCCCAGATCCTACCCAGGTCCCACCCCGCTCCCATCCAGATTCCACCCAGATCCCGACAAGATTCCACTCAGATCCCAGCCAAATTCTAACCAGATCCCAGCCACAAATACTACCAGATCCCACCCAGATCTTTCCCAGAACCTACCCAGTTGCCCCTATTCAGCATCTATCCTACCTCTTAACTTCCCCCATCTGCCAATCCTCTTATGGCTGTGTGTGTATGCCGGAACAACAACACAAAATATGAATGACGTCAGCGTCACGTGACGCTGAAATCAAATTTTACTCCTACTTAAATCGTTCGTACCGAAATTAAAGCATCTATAAACAAAAATTGATAATATGAAATGCGGATCGGTAATCCCCCTAATCACAGATTTTGGGCCTGTAAATTCTGTTTTTTTTTCTATGTCGCACAAATCGTATTGGAAAACAGCGTCTCAGTTGCCATATTTGAGGCAAATGGGGAATTAAGGGAAGATTTAATAACGGTATGAGTATTCCGATAGAGCGGTGGGATTTTTTGTAGTTATCTGTATCGTGAAGATTTGATTAATTTTTTGATAAACATAGTATCATGTATGTTAAGTCAACTCAGCATTAGTATTATTGTATATCTTATATTCCTACTTGAAATTACTTATATTCTTTTTGAAATTTATTGTTACAATGAAGTAACCTCGATTGTTATTACCTATAAGCATGAAGTTTGTTTTGATATTTCCATGAGACAACGAAACGGTCACACTTTAATAAACGCATTCATTTGAAGACAACGAACAAGAAGCTCGCTTGTTTGAAATTATTTAGTCCAATAAAAAGTCCGCGATTTACGTTGCAAGTGCCAAGCTGCACATCTATCTAAACAATGTATTTTTTCCCAGAAGTTTTCAATGCTTATAAATATTCATTTCCGACCCCCATAAACTATATATATTCCTGATCGGGGCGACGAGCTGATTCAATTGAGCTTTATTCGTGTTCTACGCAAGCTAGTCTCTTCGTTTTTAAGCTATCGAGCTGAAATGGTGGAAAGTCTTTTTAATACCCACTGCTAATATGTCGGAACTGCCCGGATCGAATGATTCAATCATATAGCTGCTATAGGAACCATCGGTAGAAAAATGTGCCTATGTGAGGAAAACTTTTTCGTTTTCAGAGCTAGCGACACTAAACTCGACCTTTTTCATATTCAAACAAATTGGCAAAAATTGATCAAAATCGGATGACTCTATCTTATGGCTGCCACAGGACCGATCAAGTGAAAAATGAGTCTTAGCGAAATAATCTTTCTGATTTCAATTTTATTTACAAAATTTGTTTGAAATCGGATAATTGCGGGTTTTAGGTATTATGCTTTCTGATGCTTGCGTTCTTAAACTCTGATATTTCAAAACGAACACTGGCAAGGCACAGTCGAAGTCAGCTTAGCCTTCTCTAGCCTTTTTATTATTTCTACTAATTTTTGTGATTTTTGCTAAGTGCACTATTAGGCATAAAGAAGATTTAACTTCATTTTACGCAGTTTGTCTATCCCCTTTGCCCAGCATTTACCAAACTTTGTGCTGCCTTCGTTTTTCCTGTTATCCTAGATGTCTAGTCATAAACCGCTTTCCTTTCCTAGCTCGCCTTTAGCACTACTATTTCATCCGTTTTTGTGCTCTTTATTTTTTTGTTTTTTGGTCGTGTTACACTTTCTTTTCGCTACCTTGTCGCTGGCAGTTTTCTAGGCAATTACATAAGCAAATGCCGGCTAGCACGTGACTAGCTCCTGTTTCTTGTCCGCCTTCACCTGTCTTCATCTCCAATGAAGCTTGGCGCCTTGGCCCAGACAGCAAGAAAATGGCGAAAAAAGAAAAACCGACTGCACATATGTACAGTGTACACCTTCATATATATAAACTAGAATTCCCACCGGGGTCTATGGCATTAACTAAACGCAAACTGCAAATGACGCAGTGACGTGACGTGTTTGTTTTTTGCGATAAGAAACGGAGAAAGAAAAAAAAAACAGACTTAAAATGACGCCCCAAAGTTTTCCAACTGCAGTTTATCACCTTGGAAATGCGGCTAAATGACTACAACAACGATAGCTACATACATACTTATTATGTATGTTTGTATGTATGTATAAGCAAGGGGTTATATGTTTAAACTAAGTGTGGGCAAAAGGCTACTGCACTATTGATTTTTTTGGAGGTATATTCTTGTTTGTTTTCTGGCATGAAGCGATGGCAAGTGAGGTCATTTGATATTTAATAAAAGTCAACAAACTTTAGGAGGGAGGAAATGCAAGGATTTATATACATATTAAAAAAGTATTTTTTTTGGCTGAATAATTTAATATAAAAATTTTTAAATTTCATTTAAATTAAATGGAACGCTTTTTTTGACACAGTTGTTTATAAATCCCTTTTGTTTACCGTATAACACAGTTCCATTTGTTGCCATAGCCCCTGGTGCACGAACATACTCTCCAATTCACACCGAATGCTTGCTTCACTGTGTGAGAGTCACTCTTCTTGGGGAACCCTGCTGTATAACCCTCTTTACCATCTGGTACCTCAAAAGAACTAAGCCTCGCTTGGTAGTTAATCAGACCCTCCCACACAGACTAGTTCAAAATTATCTCTCAACATTCGTGCGTTGCTGTGAGAGGCAGCCGTCCAGACAATGATGTGGATGACAACACAACATGGCCAACATTTTGTCCCTGGTAAATGTCGGTTGAAATGTCACTGACATTTTTAGCGCTCATTGTAAGGCTGAGGAGAGCGGAGAGGCTGGAGCTGAGGATGCCGTTTGGCTCCAGCTGCATTTTGCATCCGTTTTAATATTGTTGCTGTCGTCTCGTTGTAACGATAAACATAGAACGCAAATGGCTGACTAGCTGATCCCGTTCTGTGTGTATTTAATGCATCCGCATCCGCTGTACAACGACATCATTTCTCGTGTGGAACAATGCAATTTTGTTGCATTTGCTGGTTGGGTTGGCAGCATTATTATGACAACATGTGTACATAACTAGAATCCAGAAATTGTCAAACATTAAATTTAAAGCTCCCATTTTATTTTCCATTTAATTTTTGTTTATATTTTATATTTGCCAAATTAGCAAACATTTCTTTAGTCTTTTCATCATCCCCATTTTATGACCGGCGCGACACAATTCAAGGAAAAAATTAAGCTTCTGTTCTTTATGCTTGCTCTTAAGAAGTGCCCACGAATTCTCACAATATTTGTTTTTCTTCCACCAACTGTTGTTTGCCGTTTGTTCTTGTTGTTGCCTTTGTTTGTACTTCCTTCAACTACTTAGACGGCGGCTTTTATGCCGTTTTCTTCATTTAAGCGCTCAGAAGTATGCTTTAGTTTATTCTTTTCTCTGTTCCATGTGCGCCGTCAGCAGAAAAGGGACCAGCACCGACACGCCCACTTTTTGTGCATTGCATTTAAATTAAAAATAAGAAGAAAGGAGGAAAAATAGCTTGATGAACTTTTGTTTTTGTTGTGAAAAATAAGGGGCGAAAACAGCAACAAATTGAGGCAAGGGCGCACACACTCACACACACACTTTCTGTACCTTCATGCGGGTTCAAGAGTTGTGTTAACTGTAGCAAATAATAATAAACTTCCTTCCCTGGCACTTTTCACTTTTGTTTTGTTTGTAGCTAAAAGGGAATTTCCCTTTTGCATAGCTAATTAGCTGCTGAAACCTTTTTATTTTCTAAATTTTAAATAAAATCACTTTACTTTCCGCTCTACTGCAGCCCAGTTGATTTGGAAATTCCCACCCACCTCATCCCCATAAACTCCTTTCTATTTGAGCAACGTATTAGGAACAGCCTCAATTGCTGTCAATGCCTGTAGAGGCAACTCCTGCTCCATTAATAACGCTTCATTGCAACCTGCTTTCTCTATTCAAAAGCTGGCAAACTTTTACCGCGAAAGGCTTCTAAAATACTTTGTACAAACACGACTCCCACCCACCATGTTATCAAATGGGGCTAAGCTCTTGCCATATTGGGGAATTAAAGTCATATGAATGGCTTTCTACATAATTCGCAATGTGAAGCAATTAAAAGGATTTATAATGCATGAGAAGCTTTTAAAATGCCATCCGTCATGTTTTTAAATCAAAATTAAATTAGTTGAGTGGAGAGCGGGGGCAGAAGGGGTACGGAAAAAGGGGGAAAGCCAATAAGTATGTTTAAATTCTTGTGAAACACTAAGGAATCTATACGTTCCCAATTATGGGCAAGCAGTGCTGATGCTGCTGTGGTGGTGCGGGAGATGTATGTTTTCAGCATCCACTTGACAGAAAGGAAATAATATATAATTCCGGAATTTTCGAGGGAATAGAAAATTTGGTTGGGTAGGGATGGGAAAAAATTTAAGATGTTTGCAGGGCACTGCATTTACCGCGAACAATTTGTATATATTTTTACTTGCTTTGAGCTCAAAACTGTTTACAAGATAAAACATTACAATTTCTTAAAATTCCACTAATCGTGAAAAAATCTTACGTTAAAAAATAACGTAGCGTTAAGTCTGTTAACGCTCTTTTTGTGGAGACGAAACGGAAAATGGGATTTCGATTCTAAATTTGTGGGCAAGAGAAACAACAACATCAAATTGAAAATGAGAAAAGCTAAAAAGATTCCGACAGAGAACGTAATGACTAATATCTAGCGCGTTTCATGCAAGATTCACGAAGAAAATGGAAGGATGAGGCAATTACCGACGTTCAATTGAAGGTAACTGCGCTCATACTGCAGATTGTATAATGGCATAATGGTAAGAAAAATTAATATGATATTCATTTAATTTAATAATAATAATTTATTAAAATACCATTAAAAAATATGTTGTATGAACTGTTGTTTGTAAGTTCGCGGACTCATTTAACAGTGCAAAAATAAACACAAGGTTTCTTTAAAACGTTAATCGATAGGGAAAAATGTATTATCATGTTGACAGCAGCGGCAACAGACTTGCTTAGAATCTGCGATTTTTAATTTTCGCGACGCGTGGAAACTGCCCTTATAGGCCAAAAATGTAAAACTTTCCGGCCATATTTTATCAAATTATTTACGTATGAATATATAGCTTTTGTTTAAATCGTGTAAAATCTTTAATAATCTCTATTTTAATAAAAATTTGTCTAAATAATCTGCCTTGAGCTTAGCTTAAGCAATGAACTAGGGAAGTAAAATGCGGATCAGTCTAACTTCGGCTATGTCTGCAGGTGTCTTGCATACAAAAAGCCAAATTCAATATTTTCGAGTTCACACTTAAAAATACATTATTTGGTTAGCAACAACTCCCACAATTTTCAAGGTATCGAGTTCAAATTTAAAACTTACATTTATATTTTTAATATCTAAAATTCCTGATTCTTTTCATCAAGATCGGATAATAAATAGCCGAGTTAAGAAAAAAAGTTGCTTTCTTTTCGGATGTTTCCCACAGGAAAACAGGAACACAGGAACGCTATTAATCATTAAATCCCCGGAGTAACGGGCATATCAAAGTCGGTAAGAGCCGACTTTACCTTACGCTCTCGTTTCAGTAGGATTTAAAATAATATAATTTTATTCTCCAAGTTATCACGATCAAAAACTTTGTAATAAGCTAAAAACTTCTTTGTAACTTGCAATCACGTAGTTTCTTATTGTGTTTTATGCAATATTTTGTAACTTTTAATAACCTTAGAAGGATCAATGAAAATATTATGTATTAATGTATGATGTATTTTTAAGTGCTTCTAATTTTTTGGTTTCGGTGGACTTTTCTGTGGAAATGTTCATACGTACATTTTAAAACTTGGAGATTCCATTGTACATTCTCAAAAAAATAGCACTGTACGTTTAGGAAAAATACTAATAGTGTGCGGGTCGAATGGAAATTTTTATAATGTAGAAAATTGAGGGAAAATGTATATAGGAGGCTTTATCAAAAGTATGTACGGACTCCTTTTTATTTCGATTTATTTTTTGGAAACAAAAAAGATTTTCTTCCTAAAACCCATTTTTCGACCGATCGTTTCTATGGAAGTTACAAGAAGAAGTCATCCGATCCAAAAAAAAGACTGCAAAATTTCAGCCGATAGCTTTAAAACTGAGGGACTAGTTCGCGGAGAAACAGACATACGAACGACACAACTCGTCATAATCAAGAATATATATACTTTATGTGGACGGAGATGATTCCTTCTAGGCGTTTCAAACTTCTGGGCAAAATTATAAAACACTTTTTAAGTGTATAAAAATGGAAAAAACTCATCTTTGTCACTTTCTAAACGACTTTTTTGTTTCAGACGATCCCGGTAATGATAATACATTTTTTGAATTCCTTGTCGACTCGAACGAACTTATTTATTGATATTTTTAATTGAAAAAATACTTCAGATGTTAGCAGCAGCATGTAAATAAATCAACATTCATCACATCTCAAAAAAAAAAAAAATCATTATATTAAACCCTTCTTTTTTTTTAAATCTCACCCCCAGTCATTCTCTCATGAGGAAAAATTTCTCATTCCACAATTTTTAAATGAACTTCCATCCAATTAATTAACTTTTCATTTTGTTGCGACAATATTTAATTTTAAAAGGGTTCTCTGAAATTCAATCAAAGACTTGGCTAATTAGATCCTGTCAGTCAGCCCATTTGAGGCGGAAATACCCCAAAACGCCTCCTGTAAAGTGAGGCGCCACACTGACGACCATTTTTGCCATTAATTGCCCCACAAAATACCATGTCCAGAGGGAGGTTGTGTTTTCGAAAACTCTACCTGCATGTTAGCGGCTAATAAACTCAAACAGCCTTTGACCATAAAATAATCTTGGGTCCAGATGGACACAC
>JAEIFU010000604.1:0-114685 GCA_018904235.1 Lordiphosa stackelbergi
GGATAGTTCCTCGGCATAACTGAATATATGCCAGACTGCATTCAATGAGCTGGCATGTTGCTCCCACAAATCTTGCCAATTTTGCGCTGTCTTCTGGGATAGCCTTTGGAGGTCCTGGCTGATACTCTTGATAAGATTTAGCGCCACTTTTGTTTGTAGTAATTCATGACCTCACGCTGCCAAAACTCTACAAGCTTATGTTCTGTACGGCTTGCCACTCTTACCTGGCAAACTGATCTTTTTGATTCGCCTCAAACGATTGGGAAAATATATAAAAAATGGGATTGGTATGCGAGGTGCTATAGTGTGCGGTGTTCATCTCTCACAGCATTCGAATCTCTAGTTTACGTTGCAACAGATCCTCGGCCTGTTCGATGCGGCGTTTGGTAATTTCACACACTAATGGCTATTTGTGTGTTTGATGCAAATTCTCCAAAAGTGAATTCCGCCTGTCGGCATATCAAATGCATTAGCTGCCTGCGAACTCCAGCCGAGGGTTGGCAAATTATTGGGTTGATGGACATTACAGAGCACCACTTCGCCGCGGACTATGCACAAACTATTGTGGGCCAACCCTCGTCGTTGGCCTTGTCGTAGCCAAAGTCCAAAGCAGCACAGACACAACACCCGAGAGGCAGAGTGAATTCCCTGTAAATGAAATCAAATTAAAGTTACACCGAGTTGCGGTGATATAGGAGTTCCATTCTCACCTGGGCAATGATTTATGCGCACGTTTTGCAACTTGAAGAGATCCGCTCAGAGCACAAACGTCCAATAACAGCACACTTACCGTAGTGCAAACGCTGATAATCCGTTTCCAAAAACCAATTCTTCGACCAGCAGAGTTTGAAAGAAGTCGCAATATTTGGGCAACATTGAAATTGAAATGTCCATTCACTTTGAATTGGTTTGCGATATCGATAACAGCAGCATTAGGATTTCACCAGTATTATATTATGTGGTACCACGGAGCTTGTAAATAAAGCGCTTAAATAAACACGATCGAGTTATAAAGACAAAATTAATGAAATCAATATACAACCGAATGCTAAAACAGCTTGGAGGTTTCTCAAAGCCTTAAAAGGCTTTGATCCACAGGAACACAATTTTTTTTATTCTTATCGTAGTGTATTTGTTATCTCAACAAAAAAATCAAGGGAGGCAATGGAATGTATACAGTATCTTTTGATGAACTAGACGAAATGTTACAAAACATAAACCCACTTGTTGTGTTGATACCTTTGAAATGTTAAGGAATTTGAGTAAGGACACGAAAGTGAACTTACTCAAAGAATTTAATAAGATTATGAAAAATTGCAACATTCCAAATGAATGGCGAATTGTCAAAATTGTTCCTTTATTCCAAAAAAGACAAAGACTTAGATGATTATAGAAACTTTTAGACCGATATCCTTGATACCTGTTATGGCTAAGACTTTAAATTTCTTCTTCTTCTTAATTGGCCCGGATGCATGCATCACAACTTCGACGGTCTCGGCCGTGCCAACAATCCGCCAGTCGCTTCTGCCCGTCGAGCTGGGACCATTGGTCAAACAACTGAGGTCTGCCCGACCTGTCATCATCTAGTCGGGTCTCCCCCGCCTGCCTCTTCCTCCGTAGTCGAGCCGCCTATGAATAAGCTTTCCCTCTCTTCGTCCATCTGGACATGTCTAACCAGCGCCGCTGTTGCTTATTACCAGACAGGTTCCCCATAGGCTTATTATTCGTCTTATTTCGAATGGGACAACATCGCACTTTATAGTCCCATAACCTCCGGAATCTTTCGTTCAAACACGCCAATCCCCGCCTATCCCCTTCTGTCCGAGCCGCGCCGTATGAGTGGGAGAGCTAGCGGCTATTTTGTTCTTCGCTTGAGGTCTCTGCTCTTGAGCTCTCTCTACCCCGTAGAAGCATCGTTTGAAATGATCCTTCGTGGTTTCCTAGACTAGATGCGTTCGTCGCTGGATCAGCGCAACATTTTACCTTGCAGAACATATGCATATAGGAAACACAAATCGGCTGCAATGTGTATAAATGACATCATAAACACTTGCGAATTTCTTAAAGAGGAAAAAAAGTAGTTGCAATTGTCAGCCTTGACCTAAACAATGCCTACAACTGTGTAAACTTTAATTTTCTTAAGCAAATTATGATGTGGAAAAATTTTCCTGAAGTATATAACATTTGGATCTTTAACTTTCTTAGAAGTAGAACACTCGGTTTGGGGGAAGCTACAAAAGAAGTTAAAGGAGGAATTCCCCAGGGAAGCGTGTTGTCGCCAATTTTGTTCAACATTTACGCAAATCGAGATACTAAAGTCTTCCAATTTGCTGATGACTTCATCATATTGTCCAGCTCAGTCAACTTTAGCAACGCTTGTCAAAACTTGCAAAACAAGATTGGAGATTTCAATATGTTATGCAAAGATTTAGGAATGAGCTTCAACCCCAGTAAAATGGCTGCTCTATCCATGAGTACAAGTAAATGCAGAGTACTAAATCTGACTATTGAAAATCAGATAATAGAACAAAAACAGGAGATTAAAATTTTAGGAAGGATCATAGCATCGAACAACTCGCAAAAGCCCAAAATGAAAAAAATTAAGGCAGAAAGCAAAAGTGGTCTAGGCTTACTGAATATGGCAACAACTGTTAAAGCAGGTCTAAAACCGAAAGTGGCTATAAATTTTTTTAAAAGCTTTATAAGATCAAAACAAGAATATGCTATTACAACTATTGCAAACTTAAAAATTGGCAGCAAAAAAATCTTCAAATTGTGCAAGCTAAAGCTCTCAGGAGGTGTATTGGGGGTCAATCCATACACTTCCAAACACATAGTTTTTGCACTTGCAGGAATTTTATCTCCAGAATTTAGAGCAAAGCTGCTCACTGCCAAAGAAATTTTAAACATCAAAAGGACTAATCCACCACTATATGTAGACATCAATTGCACCAATATCAAAACTAGTTACTCCGAAGTTTTTAAAGAATTTAAGGATATTTTTGATATAACCGGTGCACAGTGGTCACTCCCATACGACAAAAATCAAAAAACCGAAATCAAAGTTTAACACTGAAGTATGTCGTTCATATCATAAATAAATTATCTTTTTGAAACAAACAAACTTTATTGTGTGACCATTCGCTCATTATGTAAAAATCCCTTAAATTTAAAACCATTGCTACGCAATTTAGTGATTTGTGTTTTGTCTCAAAGTGACCCAACATTTAAAAGTAAAAAAGTTAACAAATAAAAGTTACAATAACTTTTTAATGATATGGATAACGTTCGAACAGGTATTAACTATGATTTGAATTATTTAACAATTTGGATATTGTGGTTTATCTTTTAAAACAAAGCAAAATCAAAAATGACCTTTTTGATTGTTTTTCGTGTACTTTTCGTACTTTCACTTAGGCTTTTAGTTGTGATGCCCATATTTATTATTATTTATTGTTAATTATAATAGATTAAAATAGTAAAATAATCAGCTGCCCGGAGCTGCCCAGCTCCAAAATATTTTGATCCGCATGCAGCAAGTATTTGTGATTTGTTGTTTGTGTTTTTCATGTTAAGTGCTATTTTATGTGTTTGTTATTGTTGCAAGTATAGTAAATGACAAATTGGTTTGTTTTCTTAATAAATTATTAGAAATGTTTATTTTTGGCAATCATTTATAATGCACCATTTCGTACATATTAGTTTTTTAAAAGTGCTGCGCCCTACAAGGCACTAATGCTACAAGAGGTCGGAAAATGGTCGATTCGATACTTTGCAGATTCAGAAGAGTTGCAGAATTTTGACTTTGCTGTCTGCAAATAATTTTACATCCGTGTCAAAGCTGCAATCCTAACAATTTGACTGTTTTGCAGAAGCATTCGGATTGGCTTGATTTGAAGCTCTCTTTCAAAGCGACAGAAAAAGCTGAAAAGTCGAATGATTGAGTCGTGGTCGTCCCAAATCCGACTTCAACGAGTAATCATCAAGAAGAAAGAAACGACGAATATTCAAAATAGCTAAAATAGATGAGTCCGCTGCAAACGCTTTACAGAATGTCTCTCTACAGAAAATGAAACATTAATTGACGCAAATGGTTATAAATATTCGGCATTTATGATATTCGGCATATTCGACGTTCTATTAACTCCAAAATTTCATATAATATTTTACCCAGTTACGATAATGTTCTGCAAGCTAAAACTTAGTGTAAGTGAATCACTCGCTGAAGTTGATTTAAAAGTCTAGTTAATCATACAGTTTCACGTATACTAAATCGTCAATCAAATTAAAGAGACTGTTTTGAATTATTTTTTGACTGTATTGTTTCATGTATTGTTTCGCTGTCGAAGAATTACCACCCTAAGAAGAAAATACAAAATTTTTAATCGTTTTATTAATCTTAAAGAATTGTTAATGTCAAAGGAATTCCTTTTTTACAGAGAGTTGGCGAAATTTATTAATGAAGCTAAAATTGAGCTCTAATTTAAAATTAATGTAGACTGTAAAAGTGTAGATTCACCACTAGCCAACCTTTTGTGTCTTGGAAGTTGCCGCGCGCGCTTTTTTCAAATTCGATTACTGTTCAATGCACTTCTTGATGCGACCAACCTAAAAAATCAACGCTGTGTTGATTAAAGACAAAAAAAAAAAAAGCGCTTAAATAAAATATTTCTTTAAATAAATTAAATCAATCACTCAAAATGTCTTTTATGAATCCTGTGGACATGGTGGATGAAGATGCCGCCGATCTTCAGTTTCCCAAAGGTAAATCAGCTTGTGCTCTATAAAACTAACCAACTTACAAGTGAAACCCCAAGACATGGCAATCCGGCGTGCCCTACCTTCCTCCCTGCCTATGTTTTCCCCTTCAAACACTATTGGTTCTTTGCAGTCAAACAAAAATCAAGTCAGCTTATACAAAAAATCCGGTGCGATGACCAAACCAAATGCTTAACCATCTGCTACAATGCCCAATCCTTGCACAGGCAGCTGGAGCAACTAGAGGAATTGCAGGAGCAGCAGACTAGCAACTGCATTACTTCCAGAAATGAAGAAGCTTTAACCAAATGTGCCACTTGTCGCTGTCTATTGAGTGAACCCTACATCAAGTGCTCCGAGTGCCGAGACATCTTCCTATGCCTGGAGTGCTTTGCTAGAGGTCGCGAATTGAGCACCCATCGCAATAGCCATGCCTATATCATAGTACGAGATGATATCCAGGTTTTTGCCAATGAATCTCTATGGACGGCACGGGATGAGCGTTTGCTGTTACAAACACTTCGCTCGCAGGGCTATGGCAATTGGGAAGCAGTGTCTCAGGCCTTGGGCCAGCGGCACACGCCTGACGAGGCACGTCGACACTATCATGATTGTTATTTTGGTGGGATTTTTGAGCGCCTGCTGGGATTGCCGCATGCACGACACTGTTATATGCCCCAGCGTATGCCCTATGTGTTTAAAATGAGATCCCTGGAGCCGCCGCGACACGACGACATAGGCCCCTGCAGTTCAAGTTGAATGCAGGATATCGCTGTGCACGAGGTGACTTTGATACGCCCTACGATGCATCGGCAGAGGGTTTATTGGCCTTAATGGGGGAGCAGCAGCGGCTGGAGAATGAAGAGAGCGAGCAGGATAGTAAATTGGAGCAGGAGCTGACCGAAGAGCTACAGTTGGCTCTAGTCAGAGCCTACAATAATCGCCTGAGGTGAGGCTTTCAGCTATTTGATAACCCAACCAGATTTAATGAGTGATTAATCCCCCAGAGAACGTCAGCGTCGCTATAAAATTATGCGCCTACATGGCCTGGTTATGCCCAATCGCACTGTCAGCTGGATTTCCAAATATGTTCATGCATTTCGCAATGATACCAGTTGCATGCGTTTTTTGGCCTTCATGCAAATCTGTCAGCCTGTGGAGTTTGATCAATTGGTGGAGTCATTGCGTTACTATTGCGAACTCCAGACTCGCCTCTATCGCTTGTATGACCTGCGACAGCAGGGCGTGCGTACCCTATCGGGTGGAGCGCGTTACACACGCCTTTCCAAGCAGCGTCAACAGACGCAGCGAGATTATGCACGGCAAAGAATAACGAATGCTCTCGATTGGCAGCAGCTGGTCCAGCACTATGAGCATAATAGCAATTTTGAACAGCTACCCCTGGGCTGCAGCTCCAAGATCTATGTTTTAAATACACGCAGAAAAGCCAGCCCTATTGAGGTTGGAGGTAAATTCCCTACGAATCAATTTTTAGCTTGAAATACATCTCTAAGATTTCTTCATTTATAGATCTGCCCGGTTACTCCAAGCTGAGTTCAGCAGAGCGTAAGCTCTGCAGTGTGGCTCGTCTGGTACCACAGGCGTTTTTGGATTACAAGAATCAACTGATTGCCGAGCAGGCCAAATCGGGTCATGTACGTCTGGCCGATGCCCGCCGCCTCATCAAGATCGATGTGAACAAAACGCGTCAGATTTATGATTTCCTTTTGGAAAATGGTCACATTAGCCGACCACCGTCTTATTCTTAATGTTTCACTTGTAAATGGCCCTCAAACAGCAGCCAATTCTCAACTCATTCCTAATTTCTTTCATTACTTTTTGTTGGCAGAGTTCGAGAATGCCGAAACGTTGCTGATATCCGAAGTGCACATGTTGCTCGATCATCGCAAACGACAAAATGAATCGGCCGATGAGGAGCAAGAGTTTTCCGAGGTCTTTATGAAAACCTACGCCTATACGGACAGTTTTCGCAAGTTCAAGAACAAGGAGACCATTATGTCTGTGCGCAGGTATATAATTGTTGGTTCTGTTTTATTTCTTAACTTATATTAATTGATTCTTTTACCAGCTTGTTGATGCAAAAGAAACTGCACAAATTCGAGTTGGCCGCTTTGGGTAATCTGTGTCCGGAGGCACCAGAAGAGGCCAAGGCTTTGATACCTTCGCTCGAGGGTCGTTTTGAGGATGAAGAGCTACGTCAAATACTTGACGATATCGGCACTAAACGCAGCTTGCAGTACTAAACCAATTCTACACTTTAATTTTGTAAATTAGTTTTAAAATATAAACAAAATATAATGTGAAGGTTTCACACTTTAGAGATTTGGTAAAGAGACAACGAATGGATTAATTGTCAGGAATAGGGTTCAAATCGCAGAGCGGGGTTTCAAGCAGGTTTCGGCTAAAAACATCGCTCATTTCAATAATATTAATTGATTTAAAAGAAGGTTTATCGCTTTGACAATTTTCAAGAGCGGATTGTCAGAGCTATGAAATTTGATGGGCTCTGACCATATTGTCAGCGTCTGAGGACCGCAGATGCATAATTAAAAAATTTCAACAAATCGGAAATCGTTTTGAAAATGTTTTTATAAACGCTTTCAAAGTAACACACGAGGAGCAAATATCGAACTTTTAAATGACAAGTGCAGTTCAGAAATGGAATGCCACTATGAAGAATGTAATATTGATGAAGGTTGCTCAAGTCAATCAAAAGAATTTCTTGATTTGGACGATGACCAAGTTAGCTAAATAGATTCCCTTGGGGACTCAATAATTACAGTTCTTTGTGCTACACTTAATTTAGTACCCTGCAGTGAAATTGTCAACTAGTAACAAAAAAATACTTCGATACACCTAGTTGGAATACATGTAGAATTAAACTGGTAGCAAAAATTGCTCAATTCGGGTGAGTTGGGCAATAACAAACATTAGCTTCGGAAGAAATGCTCGTTTACAACACTTATTTGAGGTAAACTCAGCGAAATTCAATTAAAGGCACATGGATATTTGAATTTATTTACTTTACTCCCAGCGCAACAAGTACATTGGCACTTATAAATTAACGCGCTAGTCACAGTACTTTATACTTTACTAGACCTCGGATTTTGCATATTTTTTAAGGATTAAGATAGGTAAATTCTGATGATACCAAAGTTCGTTTCATTAAAAATAGAGTTGAAAACAATGGGCATATTTTGAATTTTTTTGCATATTTGCATGGAATGCATATGCACAATATATGCAAAAAATATGCAAAATATGCAAAACATATGCAAAATATGCAAAACATATGCAAAATATGCAAAATAATTCCTATGTTAAACAAATTGAAAAATAATATAAAACCGATTTAAAGGGTGGTATACATATTGAAAGTTGCCCTTTTAGGCATTTTGACCAAGTTTGACCATTTATATCTTAAAAACTTGACGTTCTAGAATAATTTTGATAATTGACTTTTAGTCAGCTTGAAAGCCTCTGTCGAACGTTATCTGCCTCATTTCCCGTCCCGAAATGGCCCAATATTTGTTGAACTGTGTTATTGTCAGATATTAAAGTAGAGGAAATGATACACAGAAAAAAAAATCACGATATTTAGTATCACACGGGTATTTTCAGAAGCAAATCGGCCTACATCTGAAAAAATATCAACATGATATGTTTGATATCCATATGGTTAGGTAGAAAGAGTATCACATTGATATGAAAAATTGATATTATTTCGATATTATTAAAGATAGGGGTGATATTTGATCTTTTTTTTTGTACTTAATACATATTTTATAGGTTTAATAATAATTCAATATAATTGGTATTACTTCGACGTTTCTCTCCAAAAGCCATTTTGTGAGCGGGAAAGCTTTATTCAACGTCACAAAAAGTACTTGGAGCAAAATATTGAATGATATTTTCATATGTGACGGATTCAAGTCCAACCAAATCTTCAACATTTAGATTTAAAATATTATTTATGTTGGAAATGATATTCAAATTTCTCTTTTAAATCCATTCCGAAATCAATACTTTCAGCTGCCTTAAACAAATTCATTGACTTGGCCTCTGCTATCTGCATAAAATGATGCCACTTTCGACCATGTACCATACCTGGATATGATCGGTTCTGGTAATAACTCCTCGTTGAGTGTTTGCTTGTTGCGTTGTACACTGAGCGAACTAAATATAATGCATTTTTTTTTAGACATTATATGAACGAGTTAGCGTCAGGGAAACGATGTTCTTACTTTTTCCGCAATTAAATTCAAAGCGTGTGCCAAACAAGTTTTGTATATGAGATTCGGTTAAAAAAATTTTTTTTTTTTTTACCAGCTTAATCATATATGCCGCAGCATCCGTGAAGAGCACCAATACTTTTGACTCCTTTCCGTGTGGCCACAGAATACGAATGCTCTCGTTCACAAATCGAGAAACAGTTGCATTATTTACTTCTTCCAACTGTTTACACGGCAATAAATGAGCATGAAAATTAATTTTCGCTCAAAGTTCCTACAATCGATTTCTTATATTCTTCTGTATAGCTTGCACATTATTATTTAACGAGTGGAACTCAGTTTTTCAATAAAATTCATTTGCATATATTTTGCATATTTTGCATATATTTTGCATATTTTGCATATATTTTGCATATTTTGCATATATTTTGCATATTTATAGCATAAATTATTGCATATCTTTTGCATATATTTTGCATATTTTCGATATGCATTAAAATTTGTTATATTTGAGCGATTAAAGGACTAAATAAAAAGTTTCGTACCAATCTGATGAAAATTATGGAAATATGCAAAATCCGAGGTCTGGAAATCTCTGTAATCGCAGTGGCCAAATACTTCTACTCCATAGAAAAGTGTAGGTACGAGAATTTGCCTTGCTATAGTCATTTTAAGATGGACTGGTAATACCGACTTTAAAATTGCGAGCTGCCGCAGCATTCCGTATGTTTTACCGGTTGCTTTTTCTATATGATTAGTCCGTGTTAGGTTGTTGTTAAACGTTATGCCGAGATTGACTGCTTGATCCACAAATTTAATTGAAGTTCCATTAATGACAACTTTAGGCAACTGGCTTGTGTCAAGGGACTTCTTATATATGACTATACACTTCGTTTTAGCCGGGTTAAGCCCTAATCCGTTCTCTTTAGCCCAAGTATCAATTTTAGCAAGCACGTTATTGGTTACACATTCACATTCGTTAATATTTATAATGGGCCTACTAACATAGATTTGAACGTCGTCAGCATACATGTGGACATCACAATCAGACAGGACATTAGGAAGATAATTCACGTATACAGAAAACAACAACGGTCCCAAGACCGACTCCTGAGGGACACCACGATTGACTGAGCAAAAATTAGAAATGTAGGAGCCTGATGCCACCGCCTGCATTCTGTTATGCAAGTATGATTTAAGCAGAGAAATTGCAGTGCTAGAAAAATTGTATAAGTTCATCGATTTCGTGCAGAGAATTTCGGGATTGACAGCATCGAATGCTTTACTGTGGTCAAGTAGTGTCAGGAAAGTTACACAACTATCGTCCAGCTGTTTCCGTATATCCTCAACAATACTAGTTATTGCTGTGATATAGCCTCGATTCTTTCTAAAACCCGACTGTTTTTGGCTCATTAGCTTGTGATCATTGAGAAAGCTCTGCATTTGTGTAGCCATTAGATTCTCAAAAATTTTGGACATAAATGGTAATATGGACACCGGCCTAAAGTCATTATTGGCTTTCGGGATGGGGATAATTTTTGCGTTTTTCCTGCATGTGGGAACGTGGACGTTGTAAAAGCAGTATTAATTATATGAGTAATATGGTTTAGTATCACAGGCAGTAGTATTTTAACAAATTTTGGACTAACATTATCTAATCCTTCTGCATTTGACTTCACTTTATAAATACTTTCAATGACATCACACGGACTGACACAAGCAAAACTAAAACTATTATCACAGAGTGGTATAACATTTAGATAATTATTGCACGTAGCTATCTACGCGCATCTATTTGCGCGAACTTCTAT
This sequence comes from Lordiphosa stackelbergi, assembly GCA_018904235.1. NCBI lineage: Eukaryota > Metazoa > Arthropoda > Insecta > Diptera > Drosophilidae > Lordiphosa > Lordiphosa stackelbergi. Next base: position 10,823 of record JAEIFU010000604.1, read on the forward strand.
TTTATGTTTTATGGGAAATTAGATGAGAAATGTTTAAAAATGTTAAAAATATTAAATAATAAAGTGAATAACGATATTAGTTCAACAAATGTCTTAATACTACAAATCAACAGATGTTAGATTAACAAAGCAATTATTTTCAAAAAATTCATTTTTATACAGCAAAATTCAATTTCATTCAATATTTCAATTATATGGCAAAAAAACAATATACATTTTATTGTCGAAGAAAATGACGATTAATAGTGAGTCCAGCTTCCAGATTTTAAAATCACTTCAAAAATTCGTTTTGGCGTTGAGTCTATGACCTTTTGAAACTCTGAAGTAGAAATTTCGCCCATTCATTGACTACAGCAATTCTGAGCTCTTCCACCGACATTTGCGATAAACGTCGTGCCAAGTTACCCCACATGTTCTGTATAGAATTGAGATCTGGGGAACGTGCTGGCCACTTCATAACATCGATCTGCTTCTCCTGAAACCAATTAACGCTGAGTCGTGATACATACATGGCAGCGTTATCCTGCTGAAAAATGGTGTCTGAAGTAGGTTGCTGATCCAAAAAGTTTATTAATACTTCATCCAACATGGTTATTTACTTTTCCGAGTTCATGCGCCCATTCACTTTACATTTGGGGGTCCTTCCATAGTAACTAAAACCAGCCCATATCATTAACGAACCTCCTCCTAAGTTCCGCTTAGTAGAAATGGATTCGGGATTCTTCAAATCGTGCCAGTAATAATTAAAACCATCTGGACCGTCAAGGTTGAATTTTTCTCTTCTGAAAATATTACCTTTTCCATTGATCGGTCCATGTCATGTGTTTTTTTGGCAAACTCCAATCTTGCAACTTTATGCGATTCCTTTAAAGCTGGTTTAGACTTCATTTTCTTCCAAATTAGCCGATAACATCCAGATAAAATTTGTTGTACACGACGCTTAGTAACGGTTAGTAACGGTAAGTCAGCTCTTATTTGCGATGCAGTTGCATTTTTTTGTAGGCCAGCCCGAATTATAGCGGATTTTACACGAGAAGAAATCTTTTGATTATTATTATTTTATCGATTTGTATTATATTTCTGCTTTAAATTGATTACATTATCCACTGCAGATGGAGATCTTTTCAATTTAATGGCAATTTGCCTATTAGACATGCCAGTATCCTTGTAGCCAAGGATTTTGGATGTTTCTTCAGATGACAATGTTTTTCCCTTTATCATATCAATATTTAGGGAAATTTTCAATAGGACATAATTTGTATCTGTTTAAATTAAACACGTATACATAATCAAACTATCAAATTAAGAAAATTTTGCACCTTCTTCTTACTTGAGGACTTGAAACACACTGCCTTTAATAGAATTACGCTTCAAAACGTTCACAAACTCTGAATAATGGGTAATCTTTAGCCTAAACTAACTATTAATGCTCTCTTTAAGCTAAAAACAGAAATAGAGAGACCAATGTAAAAGGGAGAATAGGATTGGAAGATGCCTTCAGGTTCCAATACATTTTAAGGTGACTAAACGGACCTGCCTTTTATTCGAATTTCGCTGATCGTACTTGCAGAGGTCCGGAATATCTCACTCAAAATGAAAGTGTTGTAAAATAACACTGTTATTTTTAGACACTTTAAAATATCTCTCAAACAGATGAAGTGATTTATTTTTTGAGTATCAGGGGTGCCACAGAAATCGCTTTCGCTCTAAATTCGCTCGAAATCAATTTCGCCCTGCCACAGACCTCTTTTTGCCTCTTTAAATCGCGCACTCATGAGTCGGCGATTTGCTTAAATAAGCCCTTAAAATGCATTTTGATGAAAATAAGGCTTACTGGTTCTTGAAGGGTGTTCAATTTGTGATTAATCTACATCAAAAAAATTAAACATTTAACAAGTTAAGTTTATTAAATAAACATTATACTAAATCGCTAGTAAAATCGCTAGTTAAATCGCTAGTTAAATTTGTCATTCACTGGCACTCACCAAATCGCTAGTTTATGAGTGGTGCCACCTTTTAACATTTGAATTTCGAAATTAATCGAATTTTGTTTTAAGGTGTGTAAATTAGCAATTTTTGTGTTAAAGCCCCATACGGAGTACGACGAAAAATTCGGTTTGATACAGTATTTCACATAAATAGAAACACTTTCTAACAGCACATGAGCATCAAAGCAAAGCCAAGGTGTTTCTAATTATATGAAATACTTTATCAAAACGAATTTTTCGTCGTACTCCTTATGGGGCTTAAAACAGAGAAAAAAAATTAGATTAAAGGGCGGTATCCACGGCTCGCGAAAAATCTCTCGTGAAAAAGTTGATATTCCGCAGATACTTTACAGAGTCTGCTAAGCCGCTGCTAATAACACGATAACACCCTTTTTTCTATCGATAATCGTTTCAAAGAAACCTTGTGTTTGTATTGGCACTGTTAAATGAGCCCGCGAACTTATAAACAACAACATCGTATGCAACATATTCTGTGTGCTATTTTAATTAATTATTATAATTAAATAATATGAATAACACATTAATTGTTCTTATCATTATGCCATTTGACAATCTGCAGTATGAGCGCAGTAACATCAAATTGAACGTCGCTAATTTCCTCATCCGACATTTTCTGTGTGACTCTTTCATGAAAGGCGCTAGAAAATGCAATTTGGCAACGTTTTCTGCCGGAATCTGCTTAGCTCCGCTCATTTTTAGTTTGACGTTGTTGTTGCTGTTCCTCTTGCCCGCACAAATTAGAGTCGAAACCTATTTTCGTTGCGTCTCCACAAAAAAGAGGCGTTAACAGCACTTAAAGCTACGTTATTTTTTAACATAACGTAGTGGCAAACGTAAGTTTTTTCTCGGTGAGTGGAACCAGAATATGAAACGGTCACACGAACAAATTACGCAGCAGTTTTTTTTATATGGAGTTTTTCATTTCGCGGTCATTTCGCGAGCCGTGGATACCGCCCTTAAAGAGTAATAATTTTTGTGTTGATCTTTTGCTTATTTATTGTGCCATTTATCAGGGGTGCCACAGAATTCGCTAGTGATTTGGCATCTAGCGATTGTGGTCGTTCAGAATTTCTAGTTGTTGAAAATGCCCATATACGGTCTTATTAATCCCTATTCACTTCACATGGGCAAGAAGCAAAAGCCACACTGATTCATATGAAATAGAAAGAGATGAACAGCATGTGCACAGATCTAACTGTAAAGTTCCGATTCCATTGTTTAATGTCGCCTTCCTTCTTTTTGCTAGCTTCTTTGAAGTTAGTTGCTTTTAGACGACGAGTTTGTGCGCATCGAAAAGACATAAATAAAACAAATATAATTTTGAAACATAAATGTTCTTGGTGTCGATTATTTAATTGTTGGGCGATATATACGAATAAACAATAGGTTATGGGCCCAGACACAAAACAATTAAATAATCTGAGTTTCTAACAAAGAAAAAGAAAATCGGTTCAAAACAATCTTGTGCATTTATGTGTGATAAATTAAAGTTGTGGATAACGGCAACTATCAAATACAAAGTGTGCTGTGTGAATTAATTCTATTTGAAAAATAAAAAAAAAAGTTTTACAATTAATTGCATACAATTTTTGATGCTCATTGATACATAAGTGTGTGTGGCCGTACATACATATATGTGCGTGTGATCGCCCATGCAAAAGTGGACAAAGCGGACAAAGAAATTTCAACAGAAAAGTGTGCATGTGTGTGTGTGAATTTCTGGCAAATTCGAATTTCATCAGCCAACTTCTGCTGGAGTAAGCAAATTCGAGCGCTTCTTGAGAAATACAGGACTTTCAGCTGAACAGTGTAATTGTGTTGCAAAATATGGATAAGGGAAAAAGGAATATAAAACCATTTGACGGTGAAAAGTATTCTGTATGGAAATTTCGTATTAGAGCACTTTTGGCAGAAAATGAGTTGTTAGAAGTGATTGACAAAGAGCCAGAAATGATTACAGATGAGTGGAAAAAGGCAGAGAGAAATGCAAAAAGCATTATAATTGAGTACTTGAGCGACTCGTTCCTTTCTTTTGCAAACAGTGAAAATAATGCCAAGAAAATTTTTGAAAATTTGGATGCTATTTACGAGCGCAAGAGCTTAGCATAACAGCTTTCTTTACGAAAGCAGTTATTGGCACTAAAACTTAAAGGTGACACTCCACTTGTCAATCATTTTAAGATATTTGATGATTTGATAACTGAGTTAATAGCCTCAGGAGCAAAGATAGATGAAATGGACAAAGTGTCCCATGTTCTTTTAACTCTTCCTTCAACTTATGATGGTGTTACAACCGCCATTGAAACTTTGTCAGAAAATAACCTAACACTGGCGTTTGTAAAAACTCGTCTGCTTGTCCATGAAATAAAGTTGAAAAATCTCAGTAAAGATACAAGTGTCAAGGTGTTGCAGGCTGTTCGTTATAAAGAGCAGAAAATGCAAACAAATAATAAAAGCAACGAAAAGGTTTTCAAAAATAAATTTAAGCCAAAACCAAAATGTTTTCATTGTGGTAAACAGGGGCATATAAAGAAAGATTGTTTTGCTTTTAAGAGAAACGCAGTTAATCAAAATAAGGAGAATGAAAAGCAGGTCCAAATAGCAACAACTCAACCTGAACGTGGGTTTGCATTTATGATGAGAAAGGGAGTTGATCATGTGAAGGAAGGAGAAGTAGGGTTCATTTTGGATTCAGGAGCGTCAGACCATATAATAAAAGATAAAGTTCTGTTTGCTGACTTTACACATTTGGAAACACCTGTGGAGATTGCGATTGCTAAGCGCGGAGAATTTATCCATGCTACTGCTAAGGGAATTGTGCGACTTAGCAATTCTGATATGAGATAACATTGAAGGATGTATTATTCTGCAAGGATATTCCTCATAATTTATTATCGGTAAAGAAAATGCAGGACGCTGGAATGACCATAGAGTTTAACGCAGGAGGTGTGAAAGTCACAAAGAATGGTCAAATGGTAATCAATGGAGCATGTGAGTATAACGTACCAATTGTAAAATTTAAAATGACTCCTAGAGCATATGGGTCATTCTTTTATAAACCGAACAGTTAAAAAATTTGTTATTTTTCATTTTAATACAAAAAAATCCGAAATTAGATCTCGACATGCCCATTAAAACGTAATTTGCGGTTTTGCACAAAAATTTTTTGTTAATTTTATACACAATTTCAAAAATCGTCAAAAACGGAAAAATGGAAAAAAAAGGGTTTTTTAAAAACGTGATTTCTCAGGTTTGGTTTATCGGACAGCTTTCAAGTTGATATTGCTGAAAAGTATTTTACTGTAGCTACTCAAATTATAATTTTAAAGATTTTTAAATTATTTAATAATATTAAGTAATTGTTGCTAAAAATTATTTATAATTTTTTCTCAATGTTAACCACCATGATATAGCTTCTAAGCACAAACAATTCATTGTCCTAAACGTAACTTAAATTTTGGTGTTTTAAAAAGATGGAGACTTTTATAGTTTAAAAGTTATGAATTTTTAAGTTATAAACAAATAAAATGATGCCCTTAAAGAATGCTTTGCCACGCAATCGGATTAAATACTGTGTAGCTGAAACCTGGCACGTATACTTCGTATTTATCAAGCTTTTCAGAAATGTCAACATCACGCAGATCGGACGTCCATTTCATATAGCTGCCATACGAATGCTATGATTAATTGCATTTTGTTGTGGATTAGGGTGACCAGAGTTTTCAAAGTATATTATACCACAAACAAATTCAGCATTCCTATGGCAGCTATATGATATAGACGTCCGATCTGTGTGATGTTGACATTTTTGAAAAGCTTGATATATAAAAAGCCAACTCGCCAAGTTTCAGTCGTAAATCTTTGAAACTGACTGCGTGGCAAAGCTTTCTTTAAGGGCATCTTTTTATTTGTTTATAACTTAAAAAATTCATAACTTTTAAACTATAAAAGTCTCCATCTTTTTTAAAACACCAAAATTTAAGTTACGTTTAGGACAATGAATTGTTTGTGCTTAGAAGCTATATCATGGTGGTTAACATTGAGAAAAAATTATAAATAATTTTTAGCAACAATTACTTAATATTATTAAATAATTTAAAAATCTTTAAAATTATAATTTGAGTAGCTACAGTAAAATACTTTTCAGCAATATCAACTTGAAAGCTGTCCGATAAACCAAACCTGAGAAATCACGTTTTTAAAAAACCCTTTTTTTCCATTTTTCCGTTTTTGACGATTTTTGAAATTGTGTATAAAATTAACAAAAAATTTTTGTGCAAAACCGCAAATTACGTTTTAATGGGCATGTCCAGATCTAATTTCGAATTTTTTGGTATTAAAATGAAAAATAAAAAATTTTTTAATTGTTCGGTTTATAAAAGAATGACCCATATACATCAAAAATTTCCACCAATGAAGAGTATCGCTTGTGGCATGAGAGATTGGGACATATTAGCATTGGAAAATTTTTAGAAATTAAACGCAACGATTTGTTTGAAGATATTAATTTGTTAAAGAATGTGTCATTAAACAGTGTCTTATGTGAGTCGTGTATAAACGGAAAACTATCTAGACTTAAATTGGAAAAATTTAAAAATAAAGACCACGTTCAAAGACCTTTGTTTGTAGTGCATTCTGACGTTTGTGGTCCGATAACACCTTTGACAATTGACAATAAGAACTATTATGTAGTTTTTATTGACCAGTATACACATTACTGTGTGACATACTTGATAACTTATAAGTCTGATGTATTTTCCGTTTTCAAAGACTTTGTTGCAAAAGGTGAAGCTCATTTCAACTTGAAATTAGTAAATCTGTATATTGATAACGGAAGAGAATATTTGTCTAATGAGATGAGAGAGTTTTGTATTGAAAAAGGCATCAGCTATCATCTAACGGTTCCACACACTCCACAATTAAATGGTGTCTCTGAACGAATGATTAGAACCATTACTGAAAAGGCTCGTTCTATGATCAATGGTGCTAAACTGAATAAAAGTTTTTGGGGCGAAGCTGTGTTAACAGCAACTTATTTAATAAACCGATGCCCAAGTAGAGCATTGCAGAATGTAAAGAAAACACCATTTGAAATGTGGCATAATAAAAAGCCTGTTTTAAAATATCTTAAGATATTTGGTTCGACGGTATATGCACTTAATAAAGTGAGAAAACGAAAGTTCGATGAAAAATCGACTAAAAGTATACTTGTCGGGTATGAACCAAATGGTTTCAAATTGTGGAATGTGGAAACGAGAAAATTTATGACAGCTAGAGATGTTGTGGTGGATGAAACCAATATGTTAAATTCTAGGTCTGTGGATGACTGTGTCAAACAGTCAGGTGACTCTGTGTTCCAAAAAGTTGGTTTGGAACAGATGGAAGACTCTATGTTTGAACATGACAGTTCGAAACAGGTTGAAGATTCTTGTTTTCATAATGAAAGTGTGGAACAAGAAGTTGATATTCCATATGCGAATATGGAAAGTGAAGAGTCGAATTTTCCACACGTTAGTATGGAAAATAGTGAGTCTGATCTCCGTAATTTAAATGCGGGTGAAAAATCTGATATTTCAGATATACAGCCTAGTGAAAATTCCACACATCTTGAGAATGCCGATCCAGCTGAGTGTGCTGGTGATAAATTAAATACATCACAGGAAAATATGCAGAATGACGAAATCAGACGGAGTGAACGAATAAAAGGCAGACCAAAAATGTCTTATAGATTGTTAGAAAAGTGTTTAATGAATGCTCATTCTTTCTTTAACAATACTCCCAATACCTTTGAGGAAATTAAAAATCGAAATGATAGAGTTCATTGGGAAAAAGCAATTCAAGAGGAATTAAATTCTCATTTCCAAAATGGAACTTGGTCTTTAGTACAAAGACCTGATAATAAAAACATTGTTGATTGTAAATGGGTATTTACGATAAAGCAGGATGAACTTGGTAATTTAGTAAAATACAAGGCAAGGCTTGTTGCGCGTGGTTTCACGCAAGAATATTTAACGGATTATGATGAAACATTTGCACCAGTTGCACGAATTTCCAGTTTCCGATTTATTCTGTCACTTTCAAACCAATTCGACCTCAAAATTCATCATATGGATGTCAAAACAGCATTTTTAAATGGTATCCTTAAGGAAGAGATTTATATGACGGTTCCACAAGGATTATCATATGGAAATGACACAGTCTGCAAACTAAACAAGGCTATTTACGGTCTTAAGCAAGCAGCCAGATGCTGGTTTGAAGTTTTCGAACAAGTACTAAAAGATATTGGATTTGTAAATTTAGCAGTTGATCGTTGTATTTATTTAGTGGACAAAGGAGATGTTTCTAAAAATATTTATGTACTTCTGTATGTGGATGATTTAGTGATAGCCACCAAAAATATTGCAACAATGACCAAATTCAAATCTTATTTGATGAACAAGTTCAGAATGACCGACTTGCTTGACATTCGATACTTTATCGGTATAAAAATAGACAGACAAGATGATCGATTGTGTCTTAGCCAATCTGCTTATATTAAAAATGTTTTAAGAAAATTTAATATGGAAGATTGCAATCCAGTAAGTACACCACTTCCAAGCAAGCTAAATTATGAAGCTTTGGGATCAGAAGAAAAATGCGATGCACCTTGCCGAAGTTTAATCGGTTGTTTAATGTACATCATGTTATGTACACGCCCAGACTTGAGTACATCAATTAGTATCTTAAGTCGATATACCAATAATAATAATGGTGAACTATGGCAATGCCTTAAAAGAGTGCTAAGGTATCTTAAAGGTACTATCGATTTAAAATTAACTTTTGTAAAAAATGTTAATTGTGAGAACATAATTAATGGTTATGTTGATTCTGATTGGGCTGGAAGTGAGACAGACAGAAGAAGTACTACTGGATATTTATTTAAAATGTTTGAGTCGTGTGTAATTTGTTGGAGTACAATGAAACAAAATTCAGTCGCTGCTTCATCTACTGAAGCAGAGTACATGGCATTGTTTGAAGGCGTAAGAGAAGCATTGTGGTTGAAGTCTTTAATGAATGAGCTAAAGCTTGAGTCAGTTAACCCAATAAAAATTTATGAGGATAATCAGGGTTGTATTTGTATAGCCAATAATCCCACTTGCCACAAGAGAACTAAGCATATAGATATTAAATATCATTTTACTAGAGAACAAATTGAAAAGAAACTAATTTCTCTTGAGTATATTTCTACAGATATGCAGTTGGCTGATATCCTGACGAAACCGCTACCTGCAGCAAGATTCCTTAGTTTGAGAAATCATCTTGGACTCTCTGAATGAATAAATTAAAATCTTTACATTTTTTTTTAAATAATTTTGTTATGAAGTTTTATGATTTAATTTAAAGACTATAATTGAATGAAGTCACTTTAAATGTAAATTTAAATTTATAATATTATAACATTTGAATGTAAAACTACTACTAACTTTGATTGGTCGGATTAGGTTTTTCTGGGTTTTCCCTAATCCCTGGCAGCGAATGTTGGACCATGAGAATTGTATTTCCCAGAAAGCGCAAACTTGTCTATAAGATTTTGTAATTTTTAATTTTGAATAATCAATGTAACTTTTGAGGAGGTGTGTTGAAAATGCCCATATACGGTCTTATTAATCCCTATTCACTTCACATGGGCAAGAAGCAAAAGCCACACTGATTCATATGAAATAGAAAGAGATGAACAGCATGTGCACAGATCTAACTGTAAAGTTCCGATTCCATTGTTTAATGTCGCCTTCCTTCTTTTTGCTAGCTTCTTTTAAGTTAGTTGCTTTTAGACGACGAGTTTGTGCGCATCGAAAAGACATAAATAAAACAAATATAATTTTGAAACATAAATGTTCTTGGTGTCGATTAATTAATTGTTGGGCGATATATACGAATAAACAATACTAGTCATAGATCTTCTGGACCTAATGGGGGCGTATGTGGTCAGGTAAAGCTGCTGATCGGTTCAACTTGGCGAACCCAGCGTGATCCTGGCTTACTACGTCCCAAGTCGACTCACACCTCCTCGTGGTGACCACCGGAAGCAGTGGCAATGCACCCGCATTTGCTGCTGACTAACGTGAGCGGCGACCCGCCCTTCCCTACAGGGTATAATATATAGGGTTAGTGCGTCGGGTTTGGTACCCACCACCGTAAAAAATCTCCACCAATGAAAACTGCGACTACAATGCCTCGGATACGGACCCCCCTGACGACGACCCACGCAAACGTTTTAAGGACCACGATTTGAGGATATGCACTTGAATGTACGCACCCTCAACGGAGAGGGTGATGATATCGACTTGGTGAAAGTCCTCAAAAAATACTCATCGGACGTTACTGCACTCCAAGAAATGCGATGGATTGGATATGGGAACAAGATAATAGAGCTACCAAAAGAGAAGAAAAAACCGAAACCACCTCCCTGGGAGATATACTACAGCGGGCATGTTTCCAAGCACGAGTTTGGGTGCGGCTTTGCAGTGAGTGATAGACTACTCCACTCAGTCATCAGCTTTACACCAGTTGATGAGCGGCTTGCCGCGCTTAGACTTAAGGCAAAATATTTTAATATTCAGGCATGTTCTCAATTCCACTTCCACGGCAACCTTTCGAAAGTGGAATTGATTCATGTTCTCGCAACACCAAAACGAACAAGTTTTTCGTTTTGAAAAGTAATGCTTGTTAGTCGGTGGAATGAAAAGTAATTGCCAAATTACGCACGCTTACAGTTACTAGATGTACATAAAGTAAATTTTTCTTAATTCTGTGATCAATTTAGAAATTGTTAGTGAAATTTAATTGGCATTCTAGTCTTTAATTGATTTATAATGATTTTTATACACTTGAAAAGTGTATTATAATTTTGCCCAGAAGTGTGCAACGCATAGAAGGAATCATCTCCGACCACATAAAGTATATATATTCTTGATCAGCATGACGAGCTGAGTCGATTAAGCTTTGTCCGTCCGTCTGTCCGTCTGTCCGTCTGTCTGTTTCTACGCGAACTAGTCCCTCAGTTTTGGAGCTATCGAGCTGAAACTTTGCACAGAGTCTTCTTTTACTGCACGCTGCTAATATGTCGGAACCGACCGGATCGGATGACTACTTCTTGTAGCTGCCATACAAATGTTCGGTCGGAAAATGGATTTTAGTGAGAAAAACTGTTTTGCTCTCAATATAACTGCTCTCAAACACGGTCATGGGTAATATGTAATGTTTTTAAGCTGATCTGCGAAGTTTGGTCGAAGTCGCTAACCGTTGAGACAAGCTATTTCAAGTGTATCAAAACTTCGGTACAGACGAAGTTAGCTTTGCCTTTCTCGTTTTTGTTTAATGTGTCCAGATTTTGGCTGTGCAAACAAAAACGAATAGAGAAACATAAAAGTCAGCCTCTCTTAATTCTGACTGTTCCATTTTCGACCGTTTCTTGGAATTCTGGTTTCGCTCTTGTGTATCTAGTGCCATTTTCGCTTGTTCCAGTGGAATACAAAAAGTAAAAGGAGAGCCATTTCATTCGAAATTCAGAACACAAAAAACAAAACCGAAGCGGAATTGCGTTCGATTTACTTTTCAAAAAGAAGTGGAATTGAGAACATGCCTGATTAGCCTTATCTGTGCACACCCGCCCACAGAAGAAAAAGACACCCTCGACAAAAGACGAATTCTATGAGCGCCTGGAACAACTATACGAGCGCTGCCCCGATCACGACATAAAGATCGTGCTAGGCGATTTTAACGCGAAAATCGGGAGAGAAGGAGTCTTTGGTTCGACAGTCGGACGATTTAGCAAGATACGCACGCGGCTCAGTGTGGCAAATGCCTCACGATCTGGCACACGTCGAAAGCTAAACGTCGAGAAGCTGCAATCACAAGGGACCTCTGAAGCCTACAAAGCCAAACTCGCCCAACTGCTCAGGGAAACCTCCCCATCTTCTTTCGATATATGCGAACAGTGGAATCGTATATCACACTCCATGAGTACGGCTGCCAATGAGATACTCGGGTACTCCGAGTCCCCTCGAAGTCGGACTTGGTACGATGAGGAGTGCCGACTTGCTACTGCAGAAAAAGACGCAGCCTACAGGAGAACTCTGCAGTCGGGAGCAACGCGGGCTGTTAAGGAGCGATATCGGGAGAAAAAGAAAGAGCGGAAGCGCCTCTTTAGCAGGAAAAAGAGCGAGCAGGAAAGGCGCATGCGCGAGGAAGTCGAGATGTTATTCGGCATGAGTGAGACTCGAAAATTTTAGCAAAAAATTAAGCAATTAACAGAAGGTTTTAAGCCCAGAGTCGCACAATGCAAAGACGAACACGGGAATCTGGTCACCGATCCGCAAGTGGCGCTTAACAGATGGAGAAGCTACTTCTCCAACCTACTGGGAGGCGATGACGAACATGATGCCGCCTCTAGAGAAGTAGCGATGCCACCAATCGACAACATAGAGATAGACCCGCCGACCCAACAGGAAGTCTGCTTAGCCATACAAAGGCTAAAGAACAATAAATCACCTGGCGCTGATGAGCTGCCCGCTGAATTGTTCAAGGCTGGAGGGGAAGAATTGGTAAGGTGCATGCACCAACTTCTTTGCCGTATATGGGTTGACGAAAGCATGCCCGACGATTGGAATTTAAGACCCTGCAGTTTGCGCCAACTACCGCGGGATCAGTCTCCTTCCCATTGCATATAAGGTTCTGTCGCGCATTTTTGTGAACGTCTTAAGCCGCTTATAAACACACTGATTGGACCTTATCAGTGTGGCTTTAGACCTGGTAAATCCACCACAGACCAGATATTCACATTACGACAAATCCTGGAGAAGACCTATGAGAGGCATCAACACACACCATCTATTCGTTGATTATAAATCAGCCTTCGACACGCCGATAAGGTCAAGGTTTTTTGAAGCCTTGTCTACCCTTGGTATACCAGCAAAGTACGTCCGTCTTTGCATGATGACGTTGAGAAGTACACAAAGCTCCGTCAAAATAGGAAAGAACCTTTCCGAACCATTTGATACCAAGAGAGGTTTTAGGCAGGGCGATACCTTATCGTGCGACTTCTTCAATCTACTGATGGAATATATACTGCGCCGGTGCCCACATGCCAACAGAACGGGCGCCTTTATTTATAAAGATCTAATGCTACTCGCATATGCCGATGATATCGACATCATCGGCAAAAACGAACGGGCGGTAAGCAGGGCGTTTTCAGAGATTGAGAGGCAGTCAGAACTGATGGGTCTAGCGGTGAATGAGGACAAGACGAAATACCTTGTATCCGCGGACAAAAAGTCCTTGCGTCTTGGACAATTTGTTACAATGGGAGAATACAACTTTAAAGTTGTTGAGGATTTTGTTTACCTCGGAACGACGATAACCAGCGACAACATCAGTCTGGAAATCCGACGAAGGATCACTCTTGCAAACCGATGCTTCTACGGGCTAAGTAGAGAGCTCAAGAGCAGAGACCTCAAGCGAAGAACAAAATTAGCCCTATACAAGTCGCTTATCATCCCAGTCCTGCAATACGGCGCAGAAGCATGGACAATGACAGTAGCGGATGAAGCGGCGATTGGCGTGTTTGAACGAAAGATTCTTCGGAGGATTTATGGACCTTTAAAAGTTGGCGATGTTTTCCGCATTCGAAATAATGACGAACTGTATGAGCTCTATGGGGACACCTGTCTGGTCAAGCGCATAAAGCAACAGCGGCTGCGCTGGTTAGGACATGTCACCAGGATGGACGAAGAAGCTCCAGTAAGGAAAGCTTATTATTCGAAGGCGGCTGACTACGGAGGAAGAGGCAGGCGGGGAGACCCCGACTAAGATGGGATGACCAGGTTCGGGCAGACCTTGCCAAGCTTGGTTTGACCAATTGGTCCCAGCTCGCACGGAGCAGAAGCGACTGGCGGACATTGTTGGCAGCGGCCGAGACCGTCGAACGGTTGACACAGAACTTCGAGCGATTTAATTTTTTTAGCTTGTTTACAAACCCTTTCGAACTTGGCTGCGTAGGGCAGACACACGGCAAGTGAAAACTACATTAAGAAGGCTTTCTATTATTTTATTAATATTTTGAAATGTAAGCTATTTGGTTTGTTCTTTTTTAAACAACACCAGCTTAATTTACTTCAACTGAGATAAATTTTTTTTTATTTCGCACACAAAATATTCAAATTTTCGGCCAGCCATAAAAAAATGATACCTTGCAACTCTAGCTGCTGTACGGTAACGCGAGAACGGCGAACGAAAATGTAAGCTGAAGAATTGCATTAATTCAATAAATGCTTTACGCACGAAAGATGGAAATCGACGATTAAGGGAAGAACCAAATCCGTAATGAGATGCCTACATTGCTGCCGCCTTGGATCCGATCTGACCTTTCGAAATCAGAAGATATACGTAGGCAGGATTATATGGATAAACGATAGTGTGCTTAAATATAACATAGGGCCACGCATTATTCAATTAAAGTCAGTTTCTCTGTCGCCCATTGTGAGATTAAGGGACAAGTGCTTATGCTCCTTCATAAAAGCCAATCAAATTTCGCTCTGGACATCTGTTCAATGCTTATGCCATCATAATTATTTATAATTAAAAATATTTCGGAAGAATAATGAAATTTACCAACATTTGAGCGGCTTCTGGTCATTACTTTGGCGTCGGCGTTGCCACTTTATTCAACTCAGATTGGCAGCAATTGATTTACAAATTGCACAATCTAATTTTTTATCTTTGTTTTAACACAAAAATGACTATTGAATTAACTTTAAAACTAAGTTCGATTAATTTCGAACTTCAAATGTTCAAAGGTGGCACCACTGAAATACTAGCGATTTGGTGAGTTGCAGTGAATGGGCAATTTCACTAGCGATTTGACTAGCGATTTTACTAGCGATTTAGTAAAATGCTAATTTAATAAACTTATCATGTTAAATGTTTAATTTGTTTGATGTAGATTAAATTAAAAATCTAAATGAAATTCTAGATAGGGTTAACTTATAACTTTTAATAGGCCCTGTTATTGGTGGTAAGGCTGATTCTCTGCTATTTTCCGTTTTCAAGGTAATTTTAAAATTTTGCACATGCCCTATTGAAACATGGAAGATTGAAAACAGCATTTTCGGCAAATTTTACTGCTTTACTATCAAAAGGGTAAAAATGCAGTTCATGCAAGGCGAAAATTATGTGATGTGTACGGAGAAGATGTGTTGATTAACGCCAAAGCCAAAGTTGGTTTGCAAAATTTTGTTCCGGCAATTTCGATCTTGAGGATGCACCACGTCCTGGAAGGCCTCTTGAAGCCGATGTGGATCAAATAAAGTAATAGTTTCGAAGCTTGACATATGGGTTTCTTATGTTCTTACTGATCGAAATTTACTTCTTATATAAGTAAGATGACTTTCCGAAAGCTTTTGCAGCTCAGTTATCAGTGATGACTTTTCAATCTGCCCTCGTGGACCAAAATTAAAGCCGTAATTTTTGCTTTGTGTATTATTAATTCCCATATAACGGAACTTTTAAACTACCTTCTCCAATTTATCGATCAATTTTAGCAGCACTTATCGATGGAACTTACTTTACATCTCTGTTTTCAACGTTTACGAATGTTTTACGGAGTTAATTTTATAAATCACCATGAACAAGGACCAATCCAGCATGCAAATGGACCCTCAATTGGCACTGCGTCTGCTGGCCGATGGCGCTGTCCTGGTCATAGCCGGTGTGCCAGTAGGCACCGAATTCGGCATCGATCTGTGCTCCTATAAAATTGGACCAGATTTTAGGGGCGTCAAGATGATTCCGCCCGGAGTGCATTATGTCTGGTGTGCCTCTTGCGGACCTTATGGCGATGCTGCTCCCCGGGTAGGATTTGTACATTATTTCCATCCCAACGAGATTGTGGTGCGAGAATGGGACACAGAGCTGGAGGAGTTGCGTCTACGTCGCATTGCCGAACCGGAGGTTGAGCGCGAACGCATTCGCAAAAACATAGCCCAGTTGGAGAAAGTTTTGGCCCCCTATGATTATCGCTACGTGTGTCAGTGGAAGGATCTTACGGGCAGCATATCCGAGCCTTGTGTGGAACGCTGTCGCCCTACGCATGGGACCATACGCACCAACATTGAGCTACAGTCTTGCACAGATGCAGACCGACCACGAGGTGGTGGTGGTGGGGTATCTTCCGGTAGAAAACGCAATGCTGCTGTCAGACTGCTGCTGGATGAGAGTGAGCTCCTGCCCCAACTTAAACCTGTGGAGGGCACAGCGCCCCGATTTACAGCAGTTCCGCAGCGCGTTCCCTCAACTGCTTTGCCGGCGGATGTATCGCGCCATGCCATGGATTGCATAGATGCTGTAGATGCTCTGATTGAGAGTTTTCCCACAGTGTCGACAGATGAACTAATCGAAGAACTGCAGCTGGCCTATGTGTTCTTCTTGGTGGGTTACTCGGTGGAATCGTTGGCTCATTGGCGGAAACTGCTTGGCCTGTTGGCTCATTCGGAGACGGCGGTCGTCAAACATAAATTGATTTATATGAAATACAGTGAAGTGTTGGCCACTCAGCTGCCTCATTTGCCCGAGGAACTGATGTCGCCCAGCCCCCATAACACAGTATACAAGGATGTACGTGAGCTGCTTGTAAATCTACACGCTGGAGGATTACGGGTTAGCGCCGAGCGACTTACAAAGCGTCTGGCCAAGCAGCTCAATTGGCACTTTGAGGGATTACTCGATGAAGATCCAGAAGAACAGCCCGTTATCATTGAGCTGCCTGAAATTGTGGAGAGTTCTTAAATGAGGCTAAAGTCAGAAACTCATTTATTGGGTTGCCCAAAAAGTAATTGCGGATTTTTCAAAAGATAGTAAATGCATTTTTAATTAAACTTAGAATGAACTTTAATCAAATATATAATTTCCATTTTGTTCGATAACCTTTTTGCCATCTTCCCGGCAAATTTTGTATAACACGCTCATAGAACTTCTGGCCTTTATCTGCAAAAAACTGAACCAAGTGCGATTTTATAGCCTCATCATTGCCGAAAGTTTTACCATTTAAGGAGTTCTGCAAAGATCGAAATAAATGGTAGTCTAATGGTGCAAGGTCAGGGCTATATGGTGGATGCATCAAAACTTCCCAGCCAAGCTGTCCCAGTTTTTGCCGGGTCATCAAAGATGTGTGGTCTGGCGTTGTCATGATGGAAAATGACACCTTTACGATTGATCAATTCTGGCCGTTTCTCGTTGATGGCTGCATTCAATTTGTCCAGTTGTTGACAGTAAACATCCGAATTAATCGTTTGGTTCCTTGGAAGCAGCTCAAAATATACCACACCCTTCCAATCCCACCAAACAGACAGCATAACCTTCTTTTGGTGGATATCAGCCTTTGAAGTGGTTTGAGCTGGTTCACCATGCTTGGACCATGATCGTTTTCGATTGTAAAATATCAAATTTAAGACGATTATTGTAAACAATCCATTTTCATCTCCAGTTATGATTCGCTTTAAAAATGGATCGAATTCATTGCGTTTAAGATGCATATCACAAACGTTGATTCGGTTTGTTAAATGAATTTCTTTCAATTCATGTGGTACCCAAATATCAAGCTTTTTCACCAGTCCAAGACTTTGTATGTGATAATGAACGGTTGATTTTGGTATATTTAACTTCTCTCCTATCTCACGCTCAGTTACATGACGATCCAATTCGATTAATGCTTTGATTTGGTCATCATCAACTTCATTTGGCCGACCTGAACGTGGCTCATCTTTAAGTGAAAAATCTCCAGAACGGAATTTGCGAAACCAATTTTGACACTGTCTTTCTTTTAAGGCTTTATCACCATACACATCACGTAACTTTTTAGCAACTCTCTCTGCGCTTTTTCCTTTACGGAAATAATAAAGTAAAATATGACGAAAATGCTCTTTTGTGGACTCCATATTAAAAAGGGCGCCAATCAAACAAATGTAAACAAAATTACGCGCACTTTTTTTCTAAAGCAAGCTAATAGTGACAGCTAATAACTGACAAAAGAAAGAATGCAATTACAGAGTCACAAGCAGTTAAAAAAATTATAAACGCCGACTATATGAAAAATCCGCAATTACTTTTTGGGCAACCCAATAGTTGTAAGCTTAGACCTTTATTTTCTTTATATTTCCAGAATTCTAGGTTTTTGATGCTTAAAAGAAATTTAATAAAAAGTGCAGAATTGAGGAATTTCGGAAACTTTCTCTATCGCAGCGAATGCTGAGTGCGCAAATAGTTCCACAGATCCCTGGCCGTACGTATGCTGACCATAAATTGACACAACTTCGTCTCTATCAGGCAGAGTATAATGAATTTGGCACGCTTATCCTTCAGCAGCGACTATAATTGATTTATGATCGTAAATTTTTGACACCCTTCTCCACAGAAACCCACTCACCTCCTCATTATTCTCCGGCCCATTCTCCACCACACTCCAGATATCCTCGGACTCCAGATATGCTCGCACTGTCATAGACCATGCCTTGTAGTTATCCAAACCTTTTAGCTTTTCAATATGCAATTGCAGCGCCATCGCTGAGAGTCGAGCAACGTTTCACAACTAAATCGTTAGCTGCAGCGCTTGGACCCAGTGCCTCTTCCAGTTTTCTATGTAGATTTACAAATATAGATATGGAAGGCATTTGTATATGGCATGTCATGTGTGTGTCAGTATGTATGTATGACATGCTCTAGGGGTAGCTGGCAAAACAATAGCCACTAGACCCAGTTGGGCTACGCTAAGGCTTTTGTTAAATTGGCAATACACAAGTGAAAGTGCTGGGCAAATGGCATTGAGGCGGCTAAAGTGGACACTTGTGATTTGACATTGACATCGTCTGCATTGCTGCAGTTTTTTGTGCAATCAACTCTGGAGTCGCCACTATTAGAAAACAAAGACAATTTAGTGTTTTCCTTTTGATAATAAACGATGCCCTATTATCCAGTAAGTAGGCAAAGGGTACCCGTGGCGGTTGTAGGACTTGACTTTTTTTTCCAAAATTAGCTAAGTCTTCTCTGAATTATATGAAAATTACGAGTTTTTCTCTGAATTACGTGAAAAAATGTAGTCGCTTAAATCTATAATCTTAGATTTTTACAATCCTAAAATGCCTGGACCTATGAGTCGATACGGTGAGTTTTGATTTGACATGTTAGCAAATTTTGAGGCAGGTAGGTTTGAAATCTAAAGTCCTAAAACATTGCTGAGCAATTTTTGAGCCAACAAAATGATTTCAAACCCTCTGGAGTCAGAATGTATAGAAATTTTTCTATAAGTCTCAATACTAGAAATCGAACTCGAAACTGTAGGCCCGAATGACTGACAAACTGACATATTATCAAACTACAGCCAAAACTGCTTATCCTACAGATCTAAGATTTGGCATAGACCTTTGTTTAGTTATGCAGGCAAGAAAGAAAATTTTGAAAATTTCACCGCGAAATAGGTAAAAACTACAAGAAAAGTTTGTATGGGGCACATAACGGCTGTAGCCACGGTTGCCACACTTGGTGTTTTTGCACCAAAACTGGTGTTTATACCCGTTACTCGTAGAGTAAAAAGGATATACTAAAGTCGTGCAAACGTATGTAACAGGCAGAAGGAATCATTTCCGACCATATAAAGTGTATATATTCTTGATCAGCATCAACAGCCGAGTCGATTTAGCCTTGTCCGTCCCTTCGTCCGTCCGTCCGTCCGTCTGTCTGTATGAACACCTAGATCTCAGAGATGGTAAGAGATAGAGGTTTGACATGTATGGGACAAATGCTTCTTTTGTCTGCACGCAGATAAAGTTTGTTTCAAATTTTGTCCACGCCCCCTCCCGCCCCCGCAATTTGGAAAAAAGTTATATCATCTACAGTTTTAAAGATAGAGGATTCATACTTTCTAGAGATAGTTAGTAATTAGCAAAATGAATCGATTTGCCGAAAGAATAATAAAGATCGGATGAACGGTTCTCAAGTTATAAGCAAAAAAGTGAACCAAGCCCTCTCCGCTACCACCCTAAAAAATGTTGCATACTTTTTGGATGGTCACACTAAGGAACGCGGGAACACTGTTAAACATGTTTTTTCTTGAGTAACGGGTATATCGAAATCGGTTAGAGCCGACTTTAACTTATGCTCTCGTTTTTTTCTTCTGACGGTGCACTGGCACTTTTTTATTGGAATTGGCTCTTTTTGCTAATAATTGGCACACAATTTATATCTGGACATTTTTCGCTGTCAGCACTGAAAACTATCGGAAACACAGCATGTAATTCTGTAAATAATCTGAGCCTGTACTGTTACTGCTAATACCATATTCCAAGCATGGTTTTGAGCCGGTAGCGGCTGCGAAAATTGTGGATGGATAATTTGTGAAATAATCTGCAACTAAGGTAAGAAGAGGTAACTTACCACCACAACATATGCCTTATAAGTTGATAATACATTTAGGTTTCTTTCAAAAACAGTGCAACTTGCAATGAGGCCTCTTCACAGACGCTGAGATCACAAACACTAGTTCAAAGGTACAAAACAAAAAGTAAGTTTGTGATATTTTGTCGTATCAAATCGGCCTTCAATTCAAAAATGCTTAGATGAGATGTTCGAATATATAACTTTTACATTTCGAACATTTCAAAGTGAAATATTTCAGTGGCCGTCTGTGGCCCAGCGGTTAGTGTGCTCGACTGCTGGGCGGGAGATCGTGGGTTCGATCCCGCCTCTGAACATCTAATAATAAAAGTTTTTTTCTTTCCTTAGAAAAATAGCTTTTGCACATACGGTCACCTTCACCAGCTATTGGCGCCAGCTGTGCAGTAACTAGCCATGAAAAAGCAAATTCTCAAACTTTGCCGTTCGGATCCGGCGTTAAACTGTAGGTCCCTTTCTGTTGTGCGAAAATTTGAGGCACACGCGCCTGGAGATTGAGAGAAGCTTGGCTGGCCGCGTTGGAGGAGCTGTATTGCCAATTTAACATATAACATTAATATTTCAGATCAACAATTTGATAATTGTAAATATCCCAAACATATTTTTATACACTTAAAAAGTGTATTATAATTTTGCCCAGAAGTTTGCAACGCATAGAAGGAATCATCTCCGACCACATAAAGTATATATATTCTTAAACAGCATGACAAGCTGAGTCGATTAAGCTTTGTCCGTCCGTCTGTCCGTCTGTCTGTTTCTACGCGAACTAGTCCCTCAGTTTTGGAGCTATCGTGCTGAAATTTTGCACAGAGGCTTCTTTTTACTGCACACTGCTAATATGTCGGAACCGACCGGATCGGATGACTACTTCTTGTAGCTGCCACACAAATGTTCGTTCAGAAAATGGGTTTTAGTAAGAAAAACTGGTTTGTTCTCAATATTACTGCTCTCAAACACGGTCATGGGTAATATGTAATGTTTTTAAGCTGATCTGCGAAGTTTGGTCGAAGTCGCTAACCGTTGAGACAAGCTATTTTAAGTGTATCAAAACTTCAGTACAGACGAAGTTAGCTTTGCCTTTCTCGTTTTAGTATCAAAGCTGAATTTTCAAAATACCTGCAGAACATATTTTTTAAAGAACATGGAACTTAGTTGCTTTCATGTCAGCGAATTAAATTCTTATTTATTGCCCTTTGACAAAATTTTTGTTTGTTTATAGCCCAACAATAATTAGATCCACAACTTTAAAAAGTAAAGGAAACGGTACGCGAATTTTACTTGGAGCTGGTTCTGCAAATAATGCAGCGCTTAGAATTGTGCCGAGAGGATATTAAATCTCTCATTATGATCACACCAGCCAACGTATTTTTTAGCAAACAAACTGATATAATGCCACTAATTAAAAACTTTGAGTATTTATATGAATCGAATATAGATGAAATTACTTCTGAACTGAAGCCGAGTTAAAAAAGAAGAGATTTCTTAATTTTGGAAAGAACAGGCAAAAGTAAAACACGGTTGAAGTGTTTAAGAAATTAGTAGTATTTATAAGAAATATATTGTTCCTTCCACACTCTGCTTCGGCAGAAGGTAATTTTTTTTGCCATCAGTTTGTTATAAACCAAATTAAATTTGATTGAACTCTGTACGAGTACAGATCCTAATTATGTGAGGTCTGTAAAATACTTATAAATGTAGAAAAAAAAATAAAATAAAATAAACAAATACCATAAATACCTAACAATTTTTTGTTTTTACTTGTATTTTAAGATTTATCACGATTATTATTACGATTTATTATTTATATTGAAAAAGATATTTTTTATTCAATGAAATGAAAATATAAGACGAATAAGTGAATAATTTTTTTATATAAGAATATTGAATATTGATTGGTTTGTTTTTTAATGTTAAGAAGTAAATTAATACAGGAAATATTTTTGTTTTTATTTTTAAGTTTAAGAACACTTAAGAAATGAAAAGGATGTGCTAGTTTACGTTATTGTCAAAGAGATATTTTGAAAAATTACATGAATAAGGAAGAAACAAAATTTTTGGCTCTTTTACTTTGAAAATTGTTCTTTTCCTTGAGGTATATAAAACTGTCCGATGTTTGTAATAGAATCTCTACATAGTAACAGCGTAAACATGAATTCGTAATTATACAGCATTTTTTCCTTCCTAAAAATTTTGTGTTTACGATTTTTATACCCAAGGAGAGGGTATAGTAAAATTGTCCGGATGTTTGTAACGCACAGAAGGAAGCATCTCCGACCACATAAAGTATATATATTCTTGATCAGCATGACGACATGATATAGCCATGTCCGTCTGTCCGTCCGTCCGTCTGTCCGTCTGTTTCTATGCTATCTCCTCCGTCAGATTTAAAGCTATCGTAACCAAACTTTGCAGGAAGTCTTTTGGTACAAATACGCTGCACATTTGTCGGAACCGGCCGGATCGGATGACTAAAGCATATAGCTGCCATAGGAACGATCGGTTGAAAAAGTAGTTCTAGTGAGAAAAACTTTTTTGTTTTCAATGCCAAACCTTGTATTTATAAGTATTCTATGAGTTCACATAATTTCACCGAGATTTATAAAAATCGGACAACTAAATAGTATAGCTGCCATGCAAAATATAGGTTTGAAAAATAGTTTTAGTATGAAAAACTTGTTTGTTTTCAATGCTATCGCTCCCAAACTCGTTACTGATTAATATAATATGCTAACACATAATTCTGTCAAGTCTGATTCAAATCGGATGACTATAGCATATAGCTGCCATAGGAATGATCGGTCGAAAAAATAGTTTTAGTGAGAAAAACTTTTTTGTTTTCAATGGTAGCGTCTTTGTACGTTCCAGTTATGAATATTATCTGTCTCAACACTATTTTAGAGAGTTTGATCAAAATCGGGTGAATATATTGTATAGCTGCCATATAAAAATTGTGGCAGGAATATATCCTTCTCCAAGGGTATATTAACTTCGGTCCAGCCGAAGTTAGCTTTCCTCTATTTTTTTTTCTTCAGCGCAGGAACGCTGTTAAAACATTACTTTTCATGAGTAACAGGTATATCGAAGTCGGTTAGAGCCGACTTTAACTTAAGGTCTCGTTTTTGAATAAAAACAAAAAAACGAGAAAGCAAAGCAAATTTCGCAGATAAGCTTAAAACCGAGGTTAAGAGCGCTAATTCAAAAACAAAAAGTTATTCTCACTAAAACCCATTTTCCGACTGATCATTTCTATGGCAGCTACAAGAAGTAGTCCCGATGGTTTCGACATATTAGCAGCATGCAATCAAAACAGGACTCTGCTCAAAATTTCAGCTCGATAGCTTCAAAACTGACGGACTAGTTCGCGTAGAAACAGACAGACGGACTGCTAAAGCCTAATCGACTCAGCTCGTCATGCTGATCAAGAATATATATACTATATGTGGTCGGAGATGATTCCTTCTATGCGTTGCACACTTCTGGGCAAAATTTTAATACACTTTTCAAGTGTATAAAAACAAATATGCAATCTAATCCTCTCATCCAATTAAATAAACACATCAATAGCTTTAAAAATATGTTGACCGGATTACAAAAAACGTGAAAGGCAAAGCTAACTTCGTCTGTACCGAAGTTTTGATACACTTGAAATATGTAGCATGTCACAACGGTTAGCAACTTCGACCAAACTTCGCAGATCATCTTAAAAACATTACATATTACCCATGACCGCGTTTGAGATCAGTAATGTTGAGAACAAAACAGTTCTTCTCACTAAAATCCATTTTTCGAACGAAAATTTCTATGGCAGCTACAAGAAGTAGTCATTCGATCCGGTCGGTTCCGACATATAAGCAGCGTGAAGTAAAAAGAAGACTCTGTGCAAAGTTTCAGCTGGATGGCTCCAAAACTGAGAGACTAGATCGCGTAGAAACAGACAGACGGACGGACAAAGCTTAATCGACTCAGTTCGTCATGCTGATCAAGAATATATACCTATACTTTATGTGGTCGGACACTTTTTAAGTGTATAAAAAGGAGTTGGAATTTCACAAAGCTAGCAGCCAAAAAATGTACATCCATATATACATATGTAGCCAAAGAAAAGTAGAAGAGTGCTGATGCTGCTCTGAATGCACATTCTTCAAATAATCGGTAGACCCGAAATTCACTATGTGGTCGTGCGGGAGAGCTATGTCTTCAGCATCCACTTGACTGGCAGGGACTAACATATAATTCCGGATCTTTTGAGCGCCTAGACAATTTCGGTGGTCCTTTAGGACGGGATAGACGGGAAACTACACAATATCTTAAAATCTTGGACGCGGACAAAGTCGCTGCGGGTTCAGCTAGTTAGCCTGTAAAAAGTTCAATTTGTCATTAGGAGCTAAAACTTACCATCTTACATCGATCGTTTACAATTTGAAGTACCCCAGAAGCGTAGTATCCTTTCAATTTCCAGTCCTATTTCGTTAGAAATTCTCTTATCAAAAAAAATATTCAGCTTTACACAGCTCCAAAGGGCCAAGTCGAGCATGTGTGCTAATTTTTGCACAAGAAAAAAAGTAACCTACAGGTAATCGCCTTAGTTTATGTTTGTTCCCAATATATTTCAGATGCACATCGGCATCCGTCTTCAGGGACAAATATTTAACACGTCTGTTACGCCTAACGTGTATTGAACTCCTCAAGCCGGTAAGTATCAAATTCTAAAAAAAGTAAACTTTACCTATTGTAGTTCCTGAGAGTCATACAGAAAATGTATGGGGAACATATAGCAGTTGCATGGGATGGTTCACATCTGTCATGTGAATGATATTGCGGATGCATTACCAGAAAGAATTCCATATGGCAACATGCTTATAATAAAAACACTATACGCCTCGTGTGGCCCAGCGCGCTGGAATTCCGGAATTTTTGAGCGCCTAGAAAATTTAGTTGGTTCCTTTAGACGGTTTGGAAATTTATTTTTTTTTTTTTTTTTTTTTTTTTTTTTTTTTTTTTTTTTTAAATTAATTTTTTTTTTTATTTTTTTTTTTTTTTTTTTTTTTTTTTTTTAAAAATTTTTTAAAATTTTTTTTTTTTTTTTTTTTTTTTTTTTTTTTTTTTTTTTTTTAAAAAAAAAATTTTTTTTTTTTTTTTTTTTTTTTTTTTTTTTTTTTTTTTTTTTTTTTTTTTTTTTTTATACAGTGAATATCGCTTATATGCAAAAGTTATAATGCAGCAATATTTTTGCATATAAGCGATATTTGCATTTAAGCGGTTATCGGTTATATGCAAATCATTTGCATATAAGCAATCTATCGGTTGTAAGCAAAAACTTGCATATAAGCAATTCAGTGAATTATGCTTATTTTATTTTAACGGCACATAGTTAATACTTATGTGTAATTTAGCTATTAGATAAGGATAACTTAAATCACTTTACTTTTGTTTCAATGTTTTCAAAAGCGTTAATATTATCATTATATAAGAAAAGTTTCGAAGTAGTGAATCCAAATTTAGTAGGGCCTCTTTTGTTAAGGGATGTTTTGTATTGAGCAAAATAATTATCCTCAAATGGATTTTAATTTGCATTCAATACGATACGATAATACAATATTCTCGTCCAAAATAATTCCAAATCAGGCAAGTTCATTGTCACATTGGATGTATTCGGCATCTATTTAGATTGAACCTTGCAAATTCGGACTTTCATGACATTTGAGATTTACTGCACTAACAAAATCAGTATTGCTTCTGGGTTTTGAATTCTTTTAAACTTTCATGCTTGCTTCCCTTTGGTAGAGCCTTATAAATATAGAGCATTATATATGCAATCTGTGTGAGTTTGCGGTAAATAATTTGACTTAAAAGCGGCTCATTTGCTTTATTATTTCTACTGGATTTTCTATCAATCTTTGCGAACTTAATAGAATTTAGTTTCCACCGCTACGACCGCTCCAATCTGGAGCATAGTCTTCATTTGTGCCTTAGCGAGCAAGACTGGTCCATAAACAATTCCAAGTTGATAGCGGATTTGGTTAATCTACGACAACAGTGCTGTCTTTAAGTGTACATGTGTGCTATTTCTATTCCTTTTCTTGTGAGGATTAGTTACAACACCTCGCTTGCATTGTTTTTAATGCACCAAATGTTGCAGAGCCTTGCTTTATCCTTCACAACGAGCATCTTTTAATAACGAAAGTTTACAAAAAAAAGGCCCACTTTTGCAACCGTTACTTATGTATTTTTGGCCGCTGAACTCAGATAAATTGTCCGTTTTCTCCCAGCACGTCAGGCTTACGAGATATTTGCATAAACGTATGTTTAGCGAGGTACCTTTACATTTGTTGGTCCTGTGGCCATATTAAGTGTCCTATTCCAACCAAATTTGTTTTAATGTAAGCTGCATTGAACGACGTTACAGAAAAACCAAACACGAAGATTTGATTTTGCTGATAAGGTTTTGTACCTTATGGATTTTAATATTGAAAATGTGGTTATTTTTTGATAAAATCGATTTTTTTTGCCAAGTTTAAATAATTCTGCAAAATTTTCTGCTGATATTAAAAATCTTAAAAAAAAGGTGGTTGTCCTTTGTTTCTTCTTATTTTACAATTATAATTGTTGGTTTTTGAGTCAATCAAAATCGAACTATTTCTTTTCTTTCTTATCTGTTCAGCTATCAGCAACTGGTGTTGCAAAAATTTGCTTACAACCGATTAAAATAGTAAGCAGAAATTTTAAATTTTATGTAAAATGTTTGCTTATAAGCGATATTTGCTTAAAAGCGATTTGCATACAAGCAATTAAATTCTTATATCAAAGTTGTGCATAATGCTCCAAAATATAAAACTTTTGCATATAACCGGTATTTGCATTAAAACGGTTCGTCATATAACCGATATTTACTGTATACCAATATTGTTTTTTTTTTAATGATTTTTATTTGAAATGAATACGAATGTCAGTTTTAGCTGCTTGTTGTTCTTGTTGCTTATTGTGGATGTTGTTGTTGCTGCTGCTGATTTATGCTTAATTAACTTTCCTGCACGACTTTTCACTGGCGGCGTACGCAAAACTAAAAACATATATTTTATTTTCATTTCTGCCATTTTGCGGGCCTCATTTATCAAAAACAAAAATTGTGCGAAAATCCTTTGTTGTTGTTGCTGCTGCTGCTCTGTTTTTTTCGTTTTAGCACACAAGAAATGTTTATTTTAGCTAAATAAATGATATTTTTTGTTGTGTGTTTCGATGGGGGGGGAAGGGTGGTGGAGGGGGGCTTTCCTTATTGTAAATGCAAAACATTTTCTCGCCTATTCTGTGGTTGAGCGGGAGAAGGAGTGGGAGGATTGGGGGCCCGGTTTCTTGTTTTTTTTTTTTGGAAAAATTCGAAATCTCTACAAATTACATAAGTGGTAGGCATAGAAAATATACAAGTATATATGTATACAATATATATAATATATATATGTACCGATTTTTTCGTTTGTTTTTTGTTTTTCTTTGTATTTCATTAGCAACTACAAATACTTTTCTATATTTTAATTTAAATATGTTTTGTGGCGCAGAGATGGTTAATGACGATGAGGAGGAAGAAGACGAACAAACAAAACACGTTAGGAGAAACAAATGCAAACATTTAACAAAACAAACAAGAAGTGAAGAGTAAATTACGATGAGAGAGAGAGAGAGAAAACTGCACTAAAATTGTGTGTGTGTGTGTGTGTGGAGATTACACTTACAAAAATTTATGTGTTTAAGCTTAAAAGAATTCATTCGTTTTGCAGTTGAACTTTTGCGCTTTAATTAACATTCAGTTTTTATGTATTTTTGTTAAACATAGTTTATTTTTTCTGCATTATTAGTGTTGGGTTTGTGTCATGAGTGAGTGAACCAAAATGAGTTGCTTACATAATTGTTCTTCAGTTAGTTATATTTGGTTCAATCCAACAATACCACTGGATAAGTGAGAGAGCAGAGGAAATAAGTGAACAACTGAAACACAAATATAACAGCGAGTGAACAACTGAGCAACGTGTCACTAAACAGTTCAAGCAAGTTAATGATTTCAAGTGTATCGCAATAAATGCTAAAAATACAGTCCGTTTCCTTTTATTAAACCAGTTTACTTATCAATTTGAACAGTATATTATTATCATAATGGGTTTCTCCAATTTTTCCCACGTTCGAATTCAATTAGCACCAATTGTAGGGCTTATTAAGATTTATAAGTTAAGCTTATTTAGACTTTTTTCACTTTCGACAGAATGGAAATGCCCATATACTCTTTTTGGATACTAAATATTCTTTCTTCCAAATGCTTTATTACTTATTAAGCTCCAATGGCTGGTAAACTCAAATCAGTTTCAGATCAAATTACATCCCTCACTGACGAATCATTAAATCGCGAAATAAAAGTCAAAGAGCGTGACTGACGAATCTTTAAATCGCTAAAAGACACAAAATACAATTTTTGTTACGAAAATACCGGCTTTCCTCACTCACCAAAAAAGCTCAAGCAACTGACTTTGTTCACTGAAACGAACAGTTTTACCCAACACTACATTTTACTGTTTAAATTTTCGTTTCGTCTTTCCTTACATTGTTTACTTTTTTGCGCTTATTATTTGTTTCTTTTATTTCTTTTATTACTTTTTGCTGCTTTTCATTCGTCGTACTTAAAATTAAAGTGTGTGTTTGTGTGTTTCCTCTGTTTAGTTTTTTTTGTTTTTAAAATGATAAAAGTGATTCGTTTCTTCAGTTTATTGTTGTTGGTGTTGTTGTGGGGACTTTTCGAAATGAAATTTGTATGGTATTATTTTCGGTTTTTGTTTTTTGTATTTTTTTTGCTTCTCATAATTAAATATAATATTTATTTAAATATAATATATAATGCTTTTTGTTTCTCGAATGCAAAAAATTTCAAAAAATGTAGTTAGAGTTGATTTTGCTTGTGGTTGCTGCTGCTGCTTGCTGATCGGGTGTAGGAGGAGGCTGCATGCTGCTCTCTTTTGTGCTGTATTTCATGTTTTATTGCTGCTCCTTGTTGCTGCTGCTGCTGCCGCCTGCCCACTGCACATGTTGTTGTTGTTTTTGTTGTGTGGTTGTTGTTGTTGTATGCATATATATTATATGGTATTATATTTACTTTAGAAGGTATATAATGTGTATTTTTTTTTTGTTTTTATGGAAGGGCGGGGGTTGACTTAAATTACGACACATCCTGATCCTCAACATCCTGAATCTGCTCCTTTTGCTCGCCATCACCTGCGTTGGGATCCACTTCTTAGTATTTTAAAGCAAACGTTTAAAAATACCCAACACCAAATTCTAATCAATCTTACCTTCTGCCTGCATATCGGATGTCCATAATGTGAGGTTGTCTCGCAGCAGCTGCATAATGAGTGTCGAGTCTTTGTAGCTCTCTTCGCTCAGTGTATCCAACTCGGCAATGGCATCATCGAAGGCGGCTTTCGCCAAGCGGCAAGCACGATCCGGCGAGTTGAGTATCTCATAGTAGAATACCTACAAAAAAGATCAAACAGTTGAAGTTTCCGCATCCATCTACGTTCTATTGCCAACTCACCGAGAAATTCAATGCCAAACCCAACCGTATGGGGTGTGTTGGGGGCAGATCGTTCATGGCTATATCACTGGCTGCCTTATAGGCAATCAGCGAATTCTCCGCCGCTTCCTTGCGATCCGAACCGGTGGCAAATTCGGCCAAATAACGATGATAGTCACCCTTCATCTTATAGTAGAATACTTTGCTTTCGCCGGATGTGGCGCATGGAATGAGATGTTTCTCGAGCACATTCAATATATCCGAACAGATGTCACGCAGCTCCTTCTCCACTTGACCGCGATAGGTTTTGATCATCTCCAATTTCTCCTCAGCCCCCTTGTTCTCCTCCTTCTGTTCGATCGAGGTGATGATGCGCCATGAGGCACGACGTGCACCAATCACATTCTTGTAGGCGACTGATAACAAATTCCGCTCCTCAACAGTCAGCTCAACGTCCATGGAGGCGACCTTCTTCATGGCCTCAACCATTTCTGGAAGACAGGAGAAAAGTTGGTGGATAAGTATTATATATGGGTTAGTTTTGAAAAACAAATTGAATAATTATAAATTCCTGAATTTAAATTAATACTGCTTTCTTATCTTCCAATTAACCACTATTCTGTAATTTGTAAGTTTATGGGACAGATAACATTATGTAGAAGATGAGAAATCTGTCCTAAGAACTTAAAGGGAACTTTTCTTAAAAGGCAAGACTGCCGACCTTCCCAAAGGTCATATCGCAAAGTCCGAGATTCAATTGAAGATCCAAAATCAGGCTTCACACCAGATACAGCACGAAAAAACGACGTTAAACTAAGATTTTGCAGTTTTAAATCGGTAAATGTTGTATCCACAAAAGGACCTGTGTTATTGAGTACGTCAATTAAAGGCAAATAAGTAAAAATGTTAAGCTGGAGATCCATTTTTTAAACAAGGAACATCTAACGAATGGAAAACCGTTACAAGGGGTATATCTATTTCGGATTCTGAATTAAACCTTTAATGAAATGAACTGTTCGATATTTAAACCGATTGCTCGTTTTTTGAATACAATTTAGTGTTTAAATTCAGCGATGGTACCAGAAACAAAAGAAACCGGAGTTATTTGGAAAAGTCTGAACCGAATCAAAAACGAAAAAGACAAAGGTTTTTACATTTAATATGTTGTCCACCTAATAGAAAATGTTCTAATATTTTAAATTAATCAAAAGCATTCCTGCTCGCCAAAACAATGATGGAACTTATGGAAACATACGATTAAAGTTATAAAAAAAAAAGGTGTGAGTGTCGTTATCACTCACGAGGCTTTGATGTAAAACATGATGCTAAGCTTAAGAGCTTATTTTCAAAATCACAAGCTCTCTGAATGGTTTAGAAATCAGCAAGGGCACTCTTTCAAAAGAAGAAAACAAACAGGGAGTATAAGTACCAACATGAAGTCTTAATTATTGCTCTGCTTCGTAGATAAATGATGATATTTCACCCTCCCACCTAGATACCACCAAGGTGAGATCCCAGATCACATTTAGACCCCTCCCAGAACCTACAAAGGTCATACCCAGATCCCACCTTTATCCCACCCAGATCCAACCAAGGTCACACCTAGATCCCCCCAAATCCCTTTTAAATACCACCCAGATCAAACCCAGAACCCACCTAGATCCCACCCGGATCCTGCACAGATCCTACTTAGATAAGATAAGATCCAGATAACAACCATTTCAGTGAAACGCTAAATCGATCCAAAACCGTGGTTTGTCATCATGATGTTCTGGTAACCGCTAAACCAAACCAGTCACAAATTACAGACATAATAAATTTTACCCCGCATAATAAACGTTCTACGCTTACTTTTGATAGTTCATATATTTTGTCAGTTTATGTTTAAGCGTTTTAATATCAGGAGAACCTTTATTTACGCTTCTACTTTCAGATAAAGTATTTGAGTCGAAGCTAAGGTACTTAAAAAGAGAAATGGTTATAACAGATGAATAAATATCTGCCAAAGTAGTTACCAGAGGTCGCATAAAACGGTCCCCCCTTTGCCTGTGTCAGAAAACGACCGCTTTCGCGCGATCACATTCAATAAAGGTACCGACCCAACCGACAACTACGCTCTCTGCCTCTCTTTGGTTGTGAGAGGAGAGAAACACATTTATTTTTAAATTTTTCTGTCAGGTCTTGCTCGGGCCCTTTTGCCAAAATTCACGCATTCAAAAGGTCTTTTTTGTATGTATGCATCGTTGTGTAAGCATACAACAACAACAATATGAATGTGTGCGAAAAACTATATGCCTTCTCTCTTTCTCTCTCACGCTGACTCGCTCTCTGTTTATGCTTAACTCTGGCGCTCTCTTGAGTCTGCAACCGAATGAAACAACCTTTTTAAAGTTCGGTCTTCGTGAAGACCGCATTTGATGAGCGATTGACTGAATTGGGCCTGGTATGGGGTTGCTCTCAGACCGATCGGTGCTGTGTGTTCAACCACGGCCACCGAGCAGTGAGCGAAATCGCTGCTTAAATTCGGTTGAGGGAAGCCCGAGCCCGTTTTGTTTTTGTTTTTTTGGTCAGTGACGTGAGCAGAGCGAACTGAACATTGGGTTGAGAGTTATTTGCGAGCTATGGTAGTTACACAAGCACTTTTGTATTCAAAAGTTTTTATGGTAATACAGCGTGGTCAATCTCGTGTGGTTGGAATTTGAACTATTCATAATTAGACTTGAAACCTAAATGTCATTCGCGACAAAAACTGTCATTCGAAAGCCGCCGACTGAATATATTTAGTAAAAACTTTGACATTTTACGTCCTTTCCCCCAAATTTGTGGCTTCCACCTCTTCTCTCTCAGTTTCCGTAAAAGTTGGGGGGCCATTTTTCTCTGAAGAAAGTTGGGAATTTTAAAAACTTATTTCCCAAATGGTGAGTCCTTGACTCAAACTGCGCGAAATTTAAAAACAAAAAAATTTTAACAAAAAAACACTAAATTTGTGGATCAATTCGTGAAATTGAAAAGTTGGTGGATAATCCAATCCGTGTACGTACTTGTCCGTGGTGGTCATTTGACCGAAATTGTTTTTCTGAAATAAATGACATGAACCAAACTTTCCAATAAATGTTCAACCTTTGAAAAATATCGAGCCTTTTTTTTATAGCAACATTAAGTTCTTTTATATAAATATGAGGTTCTAAGGAAAAGCCACATAGAAATGTATTATGTTTAAAGAAAATTACCCTGTTTTTTCTATTTTGCAATACAAAAGTTTTGCCGGAGTTTTGCTTTAACCTTGTAATTAAGCGAAATTGAGTTAAAGTCCTCCAAAACAAAGTGCTTCTTTTACAGTTTAGTAATTTCCCTAACAACCGATACTATACCGGTACAACGTAAAGGCTCTTTTCGACCTTTGAGGTTCCGAATATATCGGTTAGGGTGTCCCAAAAAATCAAAGTCGTTTTTTTTACGCATACCCTCTAAATATTTTACTTTTAAGTCAAAACAGTTATAAATACAATTTTAAGAAGATAGGACCCTGGTAACACGTGCCGAATTGCATTGGCCGTGTTCACCAGCACAAATCGATGACGAAAAAATCGATTGATCTAGTTCAATTGTTGAAGTGAACGAATGTGAAGTGCAATTATGATTACTAATTTTTGTAATTTTGATTAAAATATAAACAATAGCTTGTACGGTTAACATTATCGCCTTAATATTTCATAAAAGCGTTCAACAAGAGCCAATTAACTTTTTTTGATAGAAGATGTTTGATGTATGCTGTGCCATATGCAAGGCCATTGAAACATTTCAGTACTTTCTCTCTGAGGCTGACGCTAACGAGTCGATGTGCTTTTGTTTACTTGTCATTTGGTTATAGCAAAATCAATACAATATTAAGATGCATAACTCACTTTAAATCCTAATCCAGCTTAATCATAATAAGGTAATAAATTTTAAAAGTGCTTCATAAGCAGCAAGAAAACAGATCATATCATTTAAGAACTTCAGCTCAGGCCATCTTGTCTGCTTGTCAACCAAAGACAGTTCTAATTAAAATTTTATTTTTCTTGGTGGCAATGACAAATTTTACACATAACCCTAATTTTATAATTTTCCGACTTGTAATGGAAGTTGTTCAAAGGCAATTGCTGCTGCAAACATGACTATAAACCTCGAACCAATGCTTCGTTGGCAAAACTGAAAACGCTAATCTGTCTATTTTTAGATCTGGTTTATGGAATATATGAATAAATTTGTGCGAGAGTCTAAACATGGTACTCCATATCGCGGTTTTTTGGCTGTGGCATACCATCTCTTAGGGACATACAATAAGCCCATCATAAAAAGCAATTTTAATAAAACTACCGTGCGCTTTTAAAGATATTCAAGAACGAAGGTTTAATCCTTTCTGAAGGTACCTTGACCGATTGCACGATTTAAGTGAATTTTTAATTTTGCGTTCCCAATGACCCAGTCTACATTTTCTGAATTTTTGAGAATTTTATCTTAAACCAATTAAAACTAATTTAAAATTAATGTCGTTGTGTGTTGCAAGTACAAAAGTATACGTAAAACGCAAACCGAAGCTTCATTTGAAAAATTGGGTGTAAGGTGATGCTTACGGATCCCCTTTTATCAAAATTTAAGTTTTTTATGCCGGGGTTTTTTTATAGTGTTGTACTGGCGCTTGTAAGTCAGTACAAACTTTCATGTAAGAAATCTGGCATCAATTCGGCACGGGCAATCTCAATAATATTTAATTTGTGAGTTAATGAGGTCAAAAAATAGAGCGTATGCGTACTTGATTTCGCGAAAAAAATGTTCCTTATGTTTTGGGACACTCTAACAACAAAAAAATACCAGTTCCAGTAGCGACTCTGAGTTTTAAGCAGGAATGCCATAACCGACTGCCTTTTATCATTCAAGTCGATTAAGTAAACCGAACCTACACCGGCTTCTTTTGCCATTTAACAACTTGCTTATGCTGTGTTTACAATACTGCTGTGCGACAGCGACGTCGACACACGAACAGTGTACAAGTCTCTGCAACCACAAAAATGTGCAAAATGAGCGTAGCTACACACACACTCGCAACGCCAAATTGAGCATGTGTGTCGGCCCCTGCTTTATTATCTCCTCGAAGTCATCACTTCATGTATTTCGATGTGAATTCCACAACGGATCTTTAATTAATATTGTTCCGATTCTGTACCATAGAATTATATATTTTTCCAATCATCATATTGAAAAAGCTACGAGGCTTCTATGCTTTTAAAAATTAATTTGTCTGATACTTTGAATCGAATCGGCTGGAGAGGACAGAAAGGTGTGATTGTGTTGGTGAACACGAGAGCTCTCTCCAGACTACAGACATTTTACATGGAATGCATTGTACACCGATTCACACAACCATAAGTTCGCCTCGAGTTTGCACTAAAACACAACTGACTTCGGGCTCGTGTGAGCTGGAGATGGCCGCCTCTGGTCCAGACTTTAGAAGGTCAAAGGGAATTTAAAAGAAAACTTACAGCCCTGCTATGCACTGAGCTAATAACGTTTGTTTTGAACCAACTAGAGGGCTGATCGGTAAGCCAGAGCTATTTTTCGGTAACGTTTGTCACTCTGACGCACAAGCAATTGCCTCGCTTCGAAGTGAGTTACAACAACAATCCATGCATACGGGACCCAGCACGGAGTTAAAGTAGACGACTACAATAACAAAATACGGGCAGGGCAGTGTCTGGACTCTACTCGAGTCACGCTGATAAGGGTTATTTTTGTAGTTGTTGTTGAACAGCTGCCAAACTAAAATTTCGTGCCCACCACTGCACTTAAATATAGAACTCAATGAACTGGGATCCAAGTCCACAGATTTGTTAACAGATAGCCATTAGTTAGGATCGTCGCATTTATGCAGTAAACACTAAATTCTACCAAAATTAAAATATATAAATTTTCAGCACAGCTAAAAGTGAAGGCCTAATCATTTCAATTGGCATATTTAAAGTTTAATTAAGTTTTTATTCCTTTTCTCAAAGTGTTATGAGCTATATAGCCTTTTAGCATTTGTGGCATAACTACTATACATACATTTATTATCTGAGTAAATTTTTGATATCAAAATATTCCTAGCCTTGTCTATATCACTCAGTTATCAAATGGTGGCCGCCCCACACCCAATCAATAAATTTTAAATACCCAACTCATCCTCAACACTGACATATTTATGCATAACCCAGCCCATTTTAGCCCGATTTTGTCATACTTGATAACATGGTTACCCCATTTGATGAGCCAAGCTAACGCACTCAGCTCAACGTTGTTGCAGTCCAAGAGGCAGACGGCAGCGTCATCAGTCTTAAAATCGCGTCATGATTCACATGCACATGAGAAAACAACAACTTCAGGAAAAAAGACAGCTGCCAGGCAACTTATAATTTTTAGGGCGTTGTTGTTGTTGCTACTGCTCTGTGTGTGTGAGTGTGCAAGTCTGAGAGAGAACGAATGAGTGTGTTTGCTGATAACACACAACCCAATACAAATCAGAGTTCAAATATTGTAAATTGTAGCAAAATTTTGCCTTTCTCCTTTGCTAGCCGACTCAGCTGCCGCTGCTGCTGCTGACGTACTTTGCCATCACACAAATACAAACAAAAACTGGCACACACACAGCGGGACATTTGTTGTTGTGGCATGTAGCTGTGAAAATTGGATATAAAGTTGTTGATGCATGAATCATTGATGTGTTTTTGTTTTTTGATTTTTCAAAAATTGTTGTTTGCATTGGCCAAGAAAGTGCATTTTACAACACTGGCTCCGGCCAGACAAGGCCAGGGTTGCGCCAATTGAACTTGAAAGGGGGGGTGGGTGGTGTAGGATGGGAAGGAGGGAGCACGGCACAGCACATGTTGCTCCTCTTCTAGCATTAATAAGCATCTATATGGCAAATAAGCTCAGACAAGACTTAAATGAGAGGCATGCGCGTAAAAAGCAATCAATAAAAAATATTTAAAGAGAAAAAATAAACCATAATTCCCACGACATACATAAATACACACACATACATACATACGATAGGTACTACACTCGCTTGCAGAACTTTGCGTACAAACTTAACAGACAAATTTTTTGATATAAAATTTATAATAATTTGTCAGCAATGCATACATAATTAAAAAAAATTGAATTAAATTTTTTGTTTTTCAGTTTTTCTAGTGTCAAGATTTTTTTTTGCAAATATTATTAGTAATTAGTGTTAGAGATTCGTTTATTTCTGATAATGATTTATTGGAAAAAAGTTGACCCTATGGAAAGGCATGATTTCTTTGACCATTTTGTTCCATAACAAACGTAACGTATTCAACTGATTTAGCACTATGTGATATCTGGTTATTTCCTTCAAAGGACCGCTACTCATAGTGCTTTTAATGCAATATTGGTAACCAACTGAATGACATTCTTCGGGGACTAAAAATAATGTTGGCTTATGGGTAGCTCTAATAGTAAAATACATATATTTGGAGAAATGAAAACATAATACTACGTTTAGATTTATCTCTTTTTCTCTCTGAAATCTCCAAAAATAGGGAACTAAACTAGGTGAAATGATAAGAATAAGGAGGGCGCTACTAGATCTGTTCAAACTTAAAAGCCAAGAGAAAATTGAAGTTCATTGTCAAAGCACGGCTTAAAATGTGGAACCACATTTCTGAAAAATCCTAAAAAAAAAAAGTGGATTTGCAACATTAAAAGATTAGAAACGAAGTTTCAAATTCCAAATTTCGTTTTTCTGGAAGAGCTGAACAACAAAAAGTGATGAATTTGACGAGGAAGACATCGAAAAACATCCCAGACAACCATATGATGGGATCCACTTGCCGCTGTCTGAGCTGCTAGCTCCTTACAAAATTATTACAATTTCTATTACGTCGTTCACAACCATTTCTAACCGCAGTATTCAGCAGATATTGCTCATTCAGATTATCACTGGTTTTTATCGATGACAAATTGCTTGGCTGACCAGCTCTTCCATTGAATTTAAGAAGTAAAAACTGGGTCGATCCAGATTTCAAATAAATGTGGGCCAATTTATTTATATCCAAGAATTTAAGTGGCCGTTTGTTAATGACTTAAAAAAAATTCATTTCTGGCCAGTTTTTTAATGTTCAATTCATTTTCGATTTTACAGAAAAAATATATTTGACCTTGATGAATTTATTCTCCTTAACTCGCCATTTTATTATTTGTAAGATTCGACTTTCTTTCTTATCCAACATTAAACCATTGAATGATCCCATTGTTTTGATGTCAACAAAATCAAATGCAAATACGGACCTAACGACCATGGGCTTTATGACCAAACATAAGTCTGCCGTCTGCACACGAGTCTACTAGACTATCAGACCTGCATTTTATTATGATTCTACTATGAATTTGACAAACTATTGACTAGATGTCACGTCTGTAAAATTTGTGAGTTATATTTCAAAGTTGTGAAAGAAATTTTCCATATAAGCTTTTTGTCATGTCATGGGCAATTCCATTCTGACGTAAGATACAAAATTTTATATGTGCCCAGCAGTTAAGCAGTAGTTAAGTACAATCAAAAAACAAAGTCATCAATCAGCACTAAAGATTTAAAGTTATTACTTAAAATCGACTTGTATGCAAAACTCTGTTTTTAGTTGGATTTAGTATATGTTTATTTTCAGAGTTATCCCTGCAAACATTTTGTCGTGTTCCTTATCTCCCTCGTCAAAAAGTGAGTTTGGCGATAGTTTGAGATGAGAGTCTGATGATAGTTTGGCGATTTACAAAAACAAAACACATAAAGTATCGCATTTTTAACATAAAAGGGTTAAATTGGCGATATGTGGCATCAATTTCTATGGCCCTATTTAAATGGTCAAAGTGATAAATAAGAACTTCAGAATTACAAGCATGCATTTATGGGTGAATGCTTTCAAATAGATTCATTACAAGTAACCCTTTAGTTGCCTAGACTGAGATGCGCGGCGTAGCACAGTCGTCTAATACTTCAGTTCCATTGTGTCTTCAGTCCAAGGGAACCAAGTTCGAATCCCCTCAGAGTAAGTAAGTAAAAGTGTTTAATGTACCTAATAAATATAAGTTTGTTTAATTCGATGTTTATCGGAACAGGCAACCAGCAGCAGCAGCCAGCAGGTTGTTAGCTGCTAGCAGCGCACACAAATTTATATTTTTTTTGTGTGAAACGCTTTCTAATCCCTGAGAAGAGACTTTTTCGTATCTCCCAGAAGAAACGCTTTCTCTCCTCTAAGAAGTGTCGCAGAGTGGCACATTTCTTCCCGAAGGGAGATGAGAATGCGATAGATATGCGATATCGCCAGAGTGAAGCGACACCTACTGGAAGAATCGCATTCTTATCTTCTGCGATAAAAAATGTTTGCTGGGATTATATTGATAAATTTTTTCTCAATTTTTTTTTTTGTGAAATTTGGATTTGGTGCATTTGGGTCTTGGCTTTCACCGGGAAAAAATTATCAAAACCGGTTAAATAGTTCTCAAGAAATTTTGGTCAAAGTGCGACAAGACATGGTAAACGAGAAAGGCAAAGCTAACTTCGTCTGTACCGAAGTTTTGATACACTTGAAATAGCTTGTCTCAACGGATAGCGACTTTGACCAAACTTCGCAGATCAGCTTTAAAACATTTCATATTACCCATTACCGTGTTTGAGAGCAGTAATATTGAGAACAAAACAGTTTTTCTTACTAAAACCCATTTTCCGAACGAACATTTGTATGGCAGCTACAAGAAGTAGTCATCCGATCCGGTCGGTTCCGACATATTAGCAGCGTGCAGTAAAAAGAAGACTCTGTGCAAAGTTTCAGCTAGATAGCTCCAAAACTGAGGGACTAGTTCGCGTAGAAACAGACAGACGGACAGACGGACCGACAAAGCTTAATCGACTCAGCTCGTCATGCTGATCAAGAATATACTATATACTTTATGTGGTCGGAGATGATTCCTTCTATGCGTTGCAAACTTCTGGGCAAAATTATAATACACCTTTCAAGTGTATAAAAATTAAGCACTTTTTGCTGCCCTGGGGTATGTTTACAAAATCAGCGTAAAAGTGTAAAAAGAGTAGTGCTAAAGTGTTGTAAAATTATTCAAAGTATCGATAAAATTTTTTTGTCAGTTTAACTGCATCTGTCCAGTAAATAAATTGAGACATCTTCCTCAAAATAGCTCCAAACACTCTGTCTGTAACAACACCTATAGAGCCGTCATCATATACTGTAAACATAGTTTTACTTTTCTCTATTGATGCAGCTTCTCCAAACTACACCAAACAGAAAAGTGCTACCTGCAACTAAAGTTCCAATTGGGGTCGAAATGCAGTCGACATAAAGCATGGGGCCGCAGGGACCCATTGGTCATTAAAAAATGGTAGAAAAATTGGTTCGCCAGTTGACTAATTTGGGCACACAGAACTTGGTTCCTCACCGCCAGAATGGAATTGCAATAAGACTCTTCATAAGGTCGTCTACGACTTCACCGACAGCATCATGGTCCATATCTTAATATTTTTTTGTATTCATTTTTCTTCATGCTTCTATTATCTTAATTTGTACACCTACAATCAATGCTTTAAAAATACGTATTAAACTTTGACACACACAAGTGACAGAAAAACTCACAGCCTGTCATAAACAGCTGATTTACACCATTGATTTGGGGGTGTTTAACCCCCAAAATCCCCCCTGCGTACGCCACTGAAACATAAATAAAACAAAAAAAGATTTCCATACACCACGAAAAAGTTATTTGAGTTCCATCAGCCACCCTACCCTGTATTTGCCAACAAAATATGCAAAACCTCACATAAATTATATGGCCTTAGAGAGCTTCTCGTAGTTAAATAGGATACAAACGAATCGGAAATCGAATCATCACTCTAAATTTGTAACAGCATAAATTTGGGTTACGAAAGTCAGTCAAACGCACGTTTCTAAATTCACTTGAAGCTAGCAAACTTGTGTAAGTAGTGAGCCAGAAACAAGGCTCGAACCCAAAAACCTCAAAACCAAAATTTTTGAACATTAACCATCGTTTAATTTTGGTTTGAACCGACGGAGCGGATTACTTCAAAAATGTTTTGGATTTGCAGAGCTGTTTTTAACAATTTTTGTTAGTAAATAAACTTTTATTTTTTTTTATTTTGCTTTGAGCTTGACAATGGTAGCCCAATTTTAAATCACAATTTGATGTAAACTGTATTGAAAGCATACTTTTGGTACATGCAGGACATTGACCCCAAATACAAATAAGGAAAAATAATTCAAAAGGTAAATACTAATTTTCTTTCCTAATCAGAAGGATCTTTAAGGAACTTAATGTAACGCAGACTTTTGGCATTAGTTTTTTGGCCATTTAAGGCTTGAAATTGTGTTTGTACGCACAGTTATGGGATCAAGTGTATGCGCCCCACCACCCAATACCAAGTATAAGACGCGTCACGCGAAATACAATAAAATATTAAGGAGATGCCTATGGTGGCTCCCAAACTTACACCCCTCTACACCTAGAGGGTGTGTCTATGGTGTGTGTGTGTGTGTGTGAGTGACATTAGGGCGCAGCAACAGCAGCTAAAAAAGCATGCGCACATACCGTTAATGGAACAAAAAGAACTAAATGTGTAATTAGACAAAGGAAATAAGTAAGTAACTAACTAAGCCAGGTCAATTCTCCCAGAGTGGCAGTCAGTTGCTGACCAGATTCGACTCCTCTTCCCGCTCCTCACATTTGCTGACATTGACGTTCGCGTCAACTAAAAAAGCGGTATGCGACCTCGAAAAAAAAAACATGTAGATAGATGAGGCGGGACGAGGCAGCACCTGAGAAAGCACACTTAAAGGCTGACGTTAATGTGGATGGAAAAGGGGTGAGGGGGTGGGTGGCAGACGTTGCCGGCTTTAAGAGTAGAAGTGTTCCAGCATTTTGCCCAAGTGCGACAAGGCCAACGCCAAAAGCTTCATACGCAGGCGAAAATAAGAAGACAAACATGTGATACAGACACAGAATGTCTGCTTGCTTTGCCTGCCCATATGCGTGTGTGTGTGTATGAGTGTGTACGCGCAGCGCAGTAGCTGCTAATAGTTGATTGACTTCTTTGCAGCAAAAGAGACGCCGCCAACACCGACTGCAAGTGTGTTTGTTGTTGTTAATGTTGCCAGTTGTGCAGACTATTATCAACAAACAGCAGAAAAGAAACATTTCTAAACATTTGTTTGTTAACTTTTTCCAGGCACTGTTTGCAGCAGTAGCAGCAGCGGCGACGCCAACACAGACACACACACACACTATATTTATCTCGCTTTAACGCATGTGCCAGCATTCAAAATTTGTTAAGCGCGCGCTTTTTTTTTTTTAATACTGTTTGCAAAAAAAAATGCTTCCCCCTGGCTGGCGCTTCCGTTGCTGTGTGAATTTATTTAAGCTTTTTTTTATATTAATTAATTGGAGTATTTTTAATTAATATGTGCACAAGCAGGCAACAAAGTATCTTCCCTCTCTGTCTCTCTCACACACACACACACACTCCTGCGGCAGAGCATGAGTAATGTCAGTGCAAAAAAAAAAAAAAATGCTGTTACTGCAGAGTTGCCAAGTAGCAAAGAAAAAATACATAATGAGCAAACATTTACACCTAATTTGCATAAAAAACCAAGCAAAGAGTAGAAAAGCACAGCCGGCAACTCTAAAAACCCGTTGCCGAGAGAGCCACACAATCGATTCATTCATCGATTTTTCGCATGATGACGCGCCGCCGCCGCTGCGCATGAAGAAAAAAAAAAAAGCACATTTCGAGCAGACATAACGCCCCCACCACTCCCACTCTAATAAGTTTTCCCCTCATTGATTTTGGTTATATTTAATATTAAGTGAAAAATTATGCGTTTCCGCCTAGAGTTTTCTTCTAGAAAGTTACGCCTTGGCAACAACAACAACTACAAACAGCCCTTAGCAACGCTGCAAATGTTGCGCACAGCCCTCATAGTCGCCTCGCCTCGAAACACCAAATACACAAAATTTCGATTTTACCCCCTACCTCCAGCCATCCCCAACTATTTGCCGCCCCCTCCCACAAACTAATTTTTTTTTTTTTTCATTAATTTTTTAAATACGCAATTTAGTTTCTTTCTCTTTTTCTAGCCAACAAAAAAAAAAAAAGAAGCCAAGGCAGAAACCACGCGAATTTTTGCCGGTAAAAATCAGGTTTAACATTTTTCCCTTCCTTTGCCGTTTCTTTCTTCTACTTATGCTGCTTCTTCTTATCGTTAGTCTCTTTTCGCAGAAACTTTACTCATCGCGACGCTACGTCTCTGCTTCGGCTTCGCTGCCGCCGCCGCCGCTGCACCTACACAAATGCCTTTTTCTTTTTATTTGCCAAATTGAAAATTTCCTCATATTTTCACTTTATCTCGGTTCTAGTTAACAGTTTTTCGTTAGCTTTCAATTGACATCAGTTTTTGTTGGAAGCAAAATGCGAACCACGCTACCACACCACGACGGACAGCGGCGGACCCCTCCCCAAACGATGTTGGCGCTCCTCTAGGCAAGAAAAAAAATTTTCTTTGCCCGTTTTTCGGTACTTACCATCGTATCGCTCGGCCTGTTCGGCCAATTTAGCCTTGTAGACATTGTTCTCGCGTTCAGTCATTGTGTATTTGAATCCTTTTTAGTAAAATTAATCCACAGAAAAAATTATTTAAATGCTCCCGGTACGTGCGGCGTCGATTTTTCTTACTGCCTGTCTTCGTCGCCTTCTTTTTCTCTACTACTTTGTGAGTTGACAGCGCTCGTTTGCTCACTCGCTCGCTCGTTCGTTTCAACGTTTTTCAATGTCGGGATGTATCGATATTATTGCAAATCGATAGGAAAAATGTATGCAAATTGTGTACAAATAACTAGTAATTGTATATAAATAAATTAATTAATGCTTGTTTGCTGCACAGCTTGTATTTGTTTAGCTCAAAGGTAAAAGTATTTGATTAATTTTAACTGGAGAAGCTCTGGAACACTTGACGAGGCGCGGCCGAAAAAGATGACAGTTTACCCAGTGTTGGTAAGTGTCGCGAAAACAATATGTATGGTCTACAATCATCGATATAATAATCTATTGATGGCACTTTTGAATTGAATAAATTCAATACATACGTGAGTGGATGAGAAATATTATATTATTAAAATAGGATTTAAAAGGATTGGAGGTATATTATTTAGAAAAATTAGATTTTTCAATAATAATAATAATAATTAGACAGCGGATTTTGCATATTTGCATATTTTGAACCGCTTGTCGGATTTAATTTCTGAATGCACATTTCTTATTTTTATTGAAAAATGATGTGAGTCCGCTAAAAACTATTTTGCATAAATTGCATATTTGCATATTAAAATATGCAAAATATGCAGAATATGAAAAATATGCAAAAACCTAAAAACCTACTTATATGAAACTCCATGTTTCAGATCAC
Organism: Lordiphosa stackelbergi; assembly: GCA_018904235.1. Lineage (NCBI taxonomy): Eukaryota > Metazoa > Arthropoda > Insecta > Diptera > Drosophilidae > Lordiphosa > Lordiphosa stackelbergi. Next base: position 55,378 of record JAEIFU010000604.1, read on the forward strand.
TTATTATCCTGGTAGGCCAGGGTTACTAAAAAGGTCAACAACAGAAGATGAGTGATAAAAAATACTTTTGATTTAAAAACGGCTAAAAGATTTGCCACAAAACTGTTTTGAAATAAATTTTTTCATATGATGTAACCGGCATGCGTTGCTCAGATATAATACTGATCTCCATTGTAACAAGACCGCTAATTACTTAAAAAACTGCTCTTCAAGTCCACAAATGGCCACACATAGTAACATTGCCATGAATTTGACAAACCTGAACCGCGATAAATACCATGGAAGACCAATACTAAAGAATATAGTCAAGACTATAGGAATCGTTTTAAACCACTTTCCGTTACCGACAAATCATTAAATAGCGGAAAAATACCAAAGAGGGTCAAAAATAGTAACAATTCCAAACAAATTGTACTCCCTATAGAGTGAAAAATGCTAGGATCAATGCATAAGAGCCATTCGAAGCTAAGGGTTCTCCATGGTAATAAGACCGCTAATTACTCAAGAAACTGCTTTCCAATACCAGAAAATTTAATAACATAGTCATGATTATGACACTACTGAACCGCGATATACATAATGGAGGACCAATGCTGAAGAATATACAGGCATGTTCTCAATTCCACTACTTTTTGAAAAGTAAATCGAACGCAATTCCGCTTCGGTTTTGTTTTTGTGTTCTCAATTTCGAACGAAATTGCTCTCTTTTTACTTTTCGCAATCCACTGGACCAAGCGAGAATGGCACTAGATACACAAAAGAAAAACCAGAATTCCAAGCGAAACGATCGAGAATGGAACAGTCAGAAATGAGAGAGGCTGACTCTTAGGTGTCACTTTTCGGTTTGGCTGGACAATGGCAAATTCTGGACACATTAATCAAAAAAATCTTTATAAATCAATTAAAGGCTAGAATACCAATTAAATTTCACAAGCAATTTTTAAATTGATCACAGAATTAAGAAAAATTTACTTTATGTACATCTAGCAACTGTAAGAGTGCGTAATTTGGCAATTACTTTTCATTTCACCGACTAACAAGCATTACTTTTCAAAACGAAAAACTTTTTCGTTTTGGTGTTGCGAGAACATGAATCAATTCCTCTTTCGAAAGGTTGCCGTGGAAGTGGAATTGAGAACATGCCTGATAGTCTCTTATTTAACCGTCTTTAATTGCCAACCATTACATTTTCGTGATAGTCTAAACCAGCGGTGGGCAGCCTTATAGCCCTTCTTACCCGCGCAACCCGGCCCGTTATTTTTTTAATTCCACGACGCAATTGATATTACAACAATCACACGCTGCATCGCGTTGATCGAAAGCAAATGACAAAAACAGAATGTGGTTGTACCCTTTCCGTTATTTCTGTTGCCCACCGCTGGTCTAAACAAATCATAAAATTTTGTATATATCCGGATTTTTTGCACCGATCTTGATCTTGACCCGTCAATTTACCCGTCCACATTATACAAAAAGTTTTAGAAATTTCGCGACTTTCGGACCGTTGGATCCAACCATTTACGCGTCTACAATCGCCATCAAATCTTAATGATTCCCAAAAATCATAAAATTTTGCAAAAAACCAAGCTCAAATAATAATTTTTGACTATACGGCTATACGGCTCCTATATATACTCGTTTACTATTGCCGTCTATTAAGTCTTTAAAATTATCTTTAATCATATGAAGAATTTGCAAATTTCGCGATTCTTTGAGCCGTTCCATCTACATCTCCTATTTACCCGTCTACATTGCCATCCATCAAATCTTCATCATACGAAAAATTGGCCAATTTTTGGATTATTCAATCTACGCTTCTTATTTCCCAGCGGCGCAAATGCACATTACGTAATCGAGCACCTCTTAAACACTTCGAAGGCTGTGTGTCGCACAGCATCGATTACAACCCAGTATACATTTACATTAGCATGGCCGCTTTGTGGACTGCTAGCTTTCGAATCCCCATTACTTTGTAATCGACAAGTGGGCGATAGCCGAACGCTTTTCCGAAGCTCCATTACAACTGGGCCGCCCACTAAACGATACACATAGTATGCGCTGTTGTAATGCAGGTACTTTACGACGTAATGTACTTTGAACTATAAGGTATATAGAGAGGTAATGCTATTGAAGTACAGCTCCATGTGCGGTATGTTAAGTTAAATTATTTATTAAAGGTATATTTCAACAATTTATTAGCCATTCAAATATACAAGAAAATAAAACAAATCGACTAAAAGCTATTTAAAATTAGTTTTACTTAGCTGATGCGGAGATGCACGCACACGCCACACGTCAGAAATCAACTACACACATGCACACATATATATTTGTGCGTGAATGCCTAAAGAAAACTAAAAAAACGAACAAGCATACGAACGAAGTTCGAATTTTCGACGAACGAAGTTTCGAAGACTTGAAAAACTCCGTATGACAACTCGGTATACAAAGTGTAGCGATAGTGTTTTATACTTGTGGGCTGTTGTAATGCATGCTGTGGGCTCGCCTCATTTAGCTGTGCGCCGCTGGGGTGCGCCGCTGGGTTATTAACGCCAGCGCTTTCATAAGTACTCAAATGAAAATTTGACAAATTTCGCGGTTTTTAGTCTGCATCTCTTATTTACGCGTCTTCAATTGCTATCTATTCAATCTTCACGATTATCCTCGGTCCGTTGATTTTCTTGGCCACGCGTCTTTATTATACTTATGAAACTCAAATGTTAGTTTTTTATATTTCGCGATTTTTTTGACCATTTGTTTCTTTACAGTATTTACTATTGCCGTCTATTAAACGTTCATAATAATCTAAGCTCTTATGAAAAATGTAAAAATTTTCCAATATATTAGAACGCTCACTATTTGCCAACGCCTGCGGTTTTTTAAATACTCATATGAAATTTTGCCGAATTTTGCGGTGTTGGACCATTAAATGCTTATAAGAAATGGTTCAACTTTCGCGATTTTTTTATCGTTCGGTCTTCAATTTCTATTTAAGCGTCTATATTGGCCAGGTATCTAATATTTATAATAATTTTTTTTTTTTATATTTACATATTTTACATTTTTTGCATATTTTATTTTTGCATATATTGGATATGCAGTTTTCAATGGAAAGTGGGTTATTTAATTAGTATAAATCCAAATTTTGACATTCCGCTCTTTCACCGCGAAAATTAAAGACATTTTTTCGTTATTGAAAAATAATTCAAAAAAACTTTTTCGCTCTTGTTTCTCTGCCATGTTTTTTATATGTATGTTTTCAAATTACTTTAGCTGAATTCACTTCAGCTGGTCGGTGCAGGTAGAAACAGAGTGAAGTTACATGGTGCATTCTCAATGCTGCGTCTGCATAATAAGGCCCACAGCCAATTTACATAGTCTCCACAAATGTGCTGTAAAATGCTACATTGTCTGTTAAGTGTTAAAAAGTTCAAGTGGCGAAGTTGTAACTTCTGCTTCTTCTTCCCTCAATTTTTGTATGAAACTTCTCGTTACTTCTGATGTCGTGTTGTCTTTTTCGTTTTGGTGTTGCGAGAACATGAATCAATTCCTCTTTCGAAAGGTTGCCGTGGAAGTGGAATTGAGGAACATGCCTGATAGTCTCTTATTTAACCGTCTTATAATTACCAACCATTACATTTTTGTTATAGTAAAAAAGCGGTGGGCAGCCTTATAGCCCTTCTTACCCGCAACCCCTTTATTTTTTAATTCCCAACCCAAATATATATAAAAAAAAAAACCTGCATCGCGTTGATCGAAAGCAAATGACAAAAACAGAATGTGGTTGTACCCTTTTCGTTATATCTGTTGCCCACCGCTGGTCTAAACAAATCATAAAATTTTGTATATATCCGGATTTTTTGCACCGATCTTGATCTTGACCCGTCAATTTACCCGTCCACATTATACAAAAAGTTTTAGAAATTTCGCGACTTTCGGACCGTTGGATCCAACCATTTACGCGTCTACAATCGCCATCAAATCTTAATGATTCCCAAAAATCATAAAATTTTGCAAAAAACCAAGCTCAAATAATAATTTTTGACTATACGGCTATACGGCTCCTATATATACTCGTTTACTATTGCCGTCTATTAAGTCTTTAAAATTATCTTTAATCATATAAAGAATTTGCAAATTTCGCGATTCTTTGAGCCGTTCCATCTACATCTCCTATTTACCCGTCTACATTGCCATCCATCAAATCTTCATCATACGAAAAATTGGCCAATTTTTTGGATTATTCAATCTACGCTTCTTATTTCCCAGCGGCGCAAATGCACATTACGTAATCGAGCACCTCTTAAACACTTCGAAGGCTGTGTGTCGCACAGCATCGATTACAACCCAGTATACATTTACATTAGCATGGCCGCTTTGTGGACTGCTAGCTTTCGAATCCCCATTACTTTGTAATGGACAAGTGGGCGATAGCCGAACGCTTTTCGAAGCTCCATTACAACTGGGCCGCCCACTAAACGATACACATAGTATGCGCTGTTGTAATGCAGGTACTTTACGACGTAATGTACTTTGAACTATAAGGTATATAGAGAGGTAATGCTATTGAAGTACAGCTCCATGTGCGGTATGTTAAGTTAAATTATTTATTAAAGGTATATTTCAACAATTTATTAGCCATTCAAATATACAAGAAAATAAAACAAGTCGACTAAAAAGCTATTTAAAATTAGTTTTACTTAGCTGATGCGGAGATGCACGCACACGCCACTCGTCAGAAATCAACTACACACATGCACACATATATATTTGTGCGTGAATGCCTAAAGAAAACTAAAAAAACGAACAAGCATACGAACGAAGTTCGAATTTTCGACGAACGAAGTTTCGAAGACTTGAAAAACTCCGTATGACAACTCGGTATACAAAGTGTAGCGATAGTGTTTTATACTTGTGGGCTGTTGTAAATGCATGCTGGGCTCGCCTCATTTAGCTGTGCGGCCGCTGGGTGCGCCGCTGGGTTATTAACGCCAGCGCTTTCATAAGTACTCAAATGAAAATTTGACAAATTTCGCGGTTTTTTAGTCTGCATCTCTTATTTACGCGTCTTCAATTGCTATCTATTCAATCTCCGATTATCCTCGGTCCGATTTTCTTGGCCCGCGTCTTTATTATACTTTGAAACTCAAATTTAGTTTTTATATTTCGGTTTTTTGACCATTTGTTTCTTTACAGTATTTACTATTGCCGTCTATAAACGTTCTAATAATCTAAGCTCTTATGAAAATGTAAAAATTTTCCAATATTTAGAACGCTCACTTATTTGCCAACGCCTGCGGTTTTTTAAATACTCATATGAAATTTTGCCGAATTTTGCGGTGTTGGACCATTAAATGCTTATAAGAAATAGTTCAACTTTCGCGATTTTTTTATCGTTCGGTCTTCAATTTCTATTTAAGCGTCTTTATTGGCCAGGTATCTAATATTTATAATAATTTTTTTTTATATACATTTTACATATTTTGCATATTTTTTGCATATATTGGATATGCAGTTTTCAATGGAAAGTGGGTTATTTAATTAGTATAAATCCAAATTTTGACATTCCGCTCTTTCACCGCGAAAATTAAAGACATTTTTTCGTTATTGAAAAATAATTCAAAAAAACTTTTTCGCTCTTGTTTCTCTGCCATGTTTTTTATATGTATGTTTTTAAATTACTTTAGCTGAATTCACTTCAGCTGGTCGGTGCAGGTAGAAACCGAGTGAAGTTACATGGTGCATTCTCAATGCTGCGTCTGCTGCTCAAAGCATAATAAGGCCCACAGCCAATTTACATAGTCTCCACAAATGTGCTGTAAAGTGTAACATTCAACTGCTTCTTCTTCCCTCAATTTTTGTATGAAACTTCTCGTTACTTCTGATGTCCGTATGGGGCTTTATAGCGTACGTGTGATTTTGTGCAGTCGGCCGCGGCAGAGGACCAATGCACGTGTGCATTGGGACGTCGCGACGCGCCCATCTCTGATCTAAAGGCACATTCTATTATAACTCTAGTTCAACTTAAGCTAATCTTTTCTATCCAAATTAAAAATATCAAACATAATAATCATTATTAGTCTTAATTATTGCTATTATTTTTACTATTAATATTACTATTTTTTTTTATACCCGTTACTCGTAGAGTGGTTACTAAAGTCGTGCAAATGTATGTAACAGGCAGAAGGAATCATTTCCGACCATATAAAGTATATATATTCTTGATCAGCATCAACAGCCGAGTCGATTTAGCCTTGTCCGTCTGTCCGTCCGTCCGTCCGTCTGTATGAACACCTAGATCTCAGAGATGGTAAGAGATAGAGGTTTGTCATGTATGGGACAAATGCTTCTTTTATCTGCACGCAGATCAAGTTTGTTTCAAATTTTGGCCACGCCCCATCCCGCCCCCGCAATTTGGAAAAAAGTTATATCTCCTACAGTTTTAAAGATAGAGGATTCGAACCTTCTAAAGATAGTTAGTAATTAGCAAAATAAATCGATTCGCCGAAAAATGATTTGTAAACACCTTTTGTGACCGATGACTTCATTTATAAGCACTATGTCTTGTGTTATTGGGATATTAAATAAATATACTACTATACTGCTAACAATATTGGCGCCAACTGAATATTTTGAAATTGCTTTTAAATTTCAACCACAGTGCAAGAGCTGGTTAAATATCGATATTTATATTCGCTGTTTCATCACTAATTCTTAAAGATGGTTTTTATTTGGTAGCGAGAATCAGTGTGACCAGCTCTTATTATTAGCCGAAATTGAAGCAAAACTAACAGTTGGTGCTAAAAGAAACTATTAAATATATTATAAAAATGTAATTATAAGCCAAATTAAAATGAGTCTCAATCTGGGAGGTTGGATAAACAGTTTTACGGTGACAGACACCCAGCAGCACAAGGGAGGCTACACCATTTACAAGATAACATCGATTGTAAGTGTAAATTGGAGCAATTGTAGCTTTATAACTGTAAATTGAGGGGGTGTTGCAATCATTGCCAGGTCTTCCCTCGCTCCGTGCCGCAGGCTTTGACGTGTCTGGTAGTGTGGAAACGTTTCCATGAGATCAAGCGACTACATCGAGAGCTAAGCCGGCGACATAAGCAGCTACAATTGCCGGGCAAACTGCCCGTGCCCACAGACAGCAGCTACTTCAAGCGATTCGATGCGGAGGTGATACAGCGACGCAAGGAGTATATACTGGAGTTGCTGGATTTTGCAGCCCAGCATCCGGCATTGTATAAATGCAATACGTTCACACAGTTCTTTAGCGAGGCCCATTCCCCGAATGCTTCGCCTCTACGGAAGCTCTATGTGGAGCGCACACTCAAGGCCCCTGGGGGCAGTGGTGCCATAGCCGAAATATGCGATAAGTTGGATCTGCCTTACGATGCTCTAGATGCTGGTGGAATAACACCGCTAGATCCACGCTGCGATAAAGAAGAGGAGGAGAAAGAGACGCCAGACCAGCTCACAGAACCGGAGCAGCCTAAACGCGACTATCTTGGCCTATTAACGCCCATGGCCTCAGTGGAAGAGGCCGAGGAGAGTGATGACAGTGATTATATCTACGAGGCTGCCTTGGAATTCAGCCATGCTGTCCAGGCCGAAGTCAATCTGGAATATTCGGAGGCCCATGAGCGTTATAAACGCGGAGTGGATTTGCTACTTCAGGGCTCCAAGCTTGATTCCAATGAGGAACGTAAATTTATTGCCAAAGCCAAAATTGCCAAATATTTGGCTCGTGCCGAGGATATTCATGCAAATTTTTTGGTCAACTCCTCCAGAAAGTTAACATTTCAATTGTCCCTGGACAGTCCGAGTGTACAGAAACTGGAATGCCCTTGGAATCAATTGGCTAAATATAAGGTTATGCAGGTGCTGCAGGAGCGAGTAATGCTGGTGCAGTGCATTACCCAGCCCAAGCAGCCGGTGGCCATAATGAAAGGCATTGAGAAGCCCTCCAGCAATTCGCTTACCCAGAGCATCTTTCTGCCTCAGCAGGTGCCGTATATGTCGCAATTGATCAACTATTTCCAGTCGGAACAAAAGATATTTCTGCTCTTGAAACAGGCAGAGGGTGGCCGACTGTTTGATTATCTGGAAAGTTACACACCCAACGGGCGGAGGAGTGTAAGCAAAAACTATGGCGAGCTATTTCCAGCCGAACAGGAGCAGCTGCCTCTCACAGTGGACAGCCAAGTCAGTGATTTGGTGCGCAGTTCCCAGCAATTGCTGAAATCTGTTAACCACACTCTACAAGCTGTGCAAACAGCCACACCCAAGCGACAAGCGTTGGTTAGAAGCAGATGCCTGCCCGAGACCTGTCTGCGTCAGTGGGCCTGCGAACTTGCCGTGGCTATACATGGTCTCCATGGCAAGGGGATTATTTTAAGGGATCTGCATATGGCGAACATTCTATTGGGCTCAAAGGGTCAGTTGGTGCTTACGTATTTTTATCAAAATGAGGGTCTTAACTCGGATGATAACTATGTGCACAAGGCTTTAAGTTTGGAGGCATTGCAACAGCATTTTGTGGCCCCCGAGCGACCCTTTAGCTTTCGTTCGGATTGGTGGAGCTACGGAGTGGTGCTCTATCAGCTGCTGCTGGGTGTAGTAAGTTCAATCTAATATAATTTTTGGTCTATAAAGATGACTTTCTCTTTTAGCCTTTCAAGTCCACCCATCCGGGTCAGCTGGAGCTATATGGCTGTGTGCAGTATCCCAGTGAGGCTTTGGATATCTCTGAAAATGCCCAAGATTTGTTAGAGCAACTATTGCAGCTACAGCCAGATCTAAGGCTTGACTATGAGCAACTGCAGGCACATCCATTCTTTGCAGGAATCGACTGGCATCTAGTGGTGGAGCAGGGCCAGCTGAATTGTTAACTGGGAATCTCTTTTGTTATTTTCAAGTATTTGTTTTGCACGGTTTAGGTTTGTTTTGTTTAATGCACTATTTTGGTACAAAAATTCTTTTTTAATTGCTATTATTTATATATACATATTTACTTAAGAGCTAGATTTAGTCAAATTATAATGCATAAATTAGTAAGTAATCTATAAACTTTGTAAAGCCAAATGAGCTAACTATACAATACACATACAAAAATATATATAGATAAATGGAATTTTATTGTCTACCTACACAACAGTTTCTTTGTTTGATTAGCATCTAATTTAATTAAAAACTAACTTGAGAAAGGGGAACAGAAATGCTTTGCTTATGCAGCCTGTCCACCTTTTTGCTAGTAAGGCACATTTGGAATGCATTTATTCTCGGGAGAAACTTTATGATTACTTAAATCTATCAAATAACAAAACTGTAAAACTGCATTAAGTTTTGGCAAGACTTGTTGATTTTGTTGTTGTAGCAACTTATAGATTAGAAAAGGAACCTATGATATTATAAAATATACGTATATAAACAAATAGAGCTAAAGGGACATCTGCGAGGCTTGTGATAGACCAAAGAAAATACCAACAACAATCAGGAATATTTAAAATTTCAACAACTCCAGTTAATCAAGGGAAATTCCTTACTGATATTGATTTCTATTTCATTTGAATGAAATTTTATGGATAAATGTTTTCGACTGCTTTTCAACAAAACAGTTTCAAAATTATGATAAAATCTTGTGTAGAATTCAAAGAATATTATACTCAATTCACAAGATTTGAATAGATTTGGATACCGATGTTAACAGTTCCAATAACTTTATAGCAATCGCTCAGAACCAAACCCTTGTACCACTCTTTCAAGTTTATGAACCGAAACACGACAAAGACAAACTAAAGCTTATAGGTCACAACGATTGATCAGTTAATCAGATCAGATGAGATAAAAATGTAATCCGGCACAATACTTCAAATGAATAGAAACACTTTGGAACAGATTTCAAAGCTGAATATGAAGTGTTGTTCCGAACTGCATTTTTATCTAATAAGTTTACATCAGTAGAAAGAGACCCGTGAGAAGTAACAATTCCCCTGCGAACAGGTATAAGAACAGGAACTGCTCTGTACTCGAGTACTCAAATTGACCGTTTGTCCTTTGATATTAATAAAATATTTCTATTTTTCACTTAAACGACGATTCGCTTTAACTGTTAAAAGTGTTTCAGTCCGGTCAGTGAAAAAGCCACATAAACAATCACTGAATTTAAGAACGAAAAATTTGAAAAGAAGACCCATTATCCAGCTGATGCGCTCTATTTCAGCTATAAGATTTAGTCACCCGGTTTGAAGTCGTTTTCGACTGCATCTAAAAAAATCATAAATCTGCGAGCGAGGTTATGACGCTTTTTAAACCCCCATGTTAAATACAATATTTATATGCAAAATACTAAGAATGAAGAATCTAAAGAAACATTAGTAAATATTTAGTTTACGACCGTTCTGAACAACAATTTTGGAAAAAATGTCATCGGTGGGCCGCGAACTATTAAGAATTAATATACACCAAAGTCGAGGCGGTCACCCATTGGTTCCCTTTTAATGAAGTTTTTAATTTTGCAATTTGAATTATTAAATTAAAATTTTCAATTTGAAATGATTGTTATACTAAAATGTAAAATTTAAAAATATGACCTACACATCCTGCAAAGTTTTCCAATGTTTATTGTTTGAGCAGTTTGTGGATACGCAATTCTTTTTCACGCGCGATTGAAAAAAAATTGCCTGTGGCGCTTTTTCTTTTTCTTATGTTTTCCTCCAAACTAGGTTATAAAACCGAAACGAATCTCGGTTTCGTTCAAGGCATTAATATTGGCCGAAACCTCTTTAACTCTGTGCCAGTGGTACACAGATTTTATTAAGTTGTATGTAACAGTGAGAACGAATCATTTCCGACCCTATAAAATTTATATATTCTTGATCAAAACCAACAGCCGGGTCGGTTGCAAATCAGATACGAATACGATACAAATTAGCATTATGTATCGATTTGCCGAAGAAATGATAGAGATCGGATGAGCGGTTCTCGGGATATAAGCAAAAAGACCAGTGAACCAGTGAAAATGTTATTTATACAGTCTTAGTTTACGGAACCCGCTTGTAAAATCTGGATTTGGGGTCGTAATGTGGCAATTTGCCGTTCTCATTCCGTCAGAGCCTTTCTATGTTTTGTGTGTGGGAGTAAGTTTGTGAAATCCGGTGACGCACTATGATGTTCACCGCCCAAATTCTTTTTTTATTATATCATAGGCCTAAGATCTACTATTCTGAAAAGCACAATAAGAACAACATATCAAAATGAAAATTTTTACAAAAAAAAGTAGGGTCACAATACAGCATATATTTCTGCATCATCAAGTCAAAAATCGTATTTTTTGAGTTATGCCAGTATGGAAGTACTTTTCCCTCAGTGTATATACTAGAGACCTGCACGAATAAATAAAAATGTAACATGTTTGGCATCGACGAGTATGAGTAAAAATTATCCGAATACCTAGCTGTCAAATAGGCATCGTAGGCATTGTCGCATCGTAGGCATCGTAATCGTTATAATCAAAAATAATCATTTAATTTCTAAAATTTGTTAAATTCTGGAAAAAATGAACATTTTAAATAAAACTAAAGCGGGCGAATATCACCTTATCCGGACACGAAACTATTCGTCGCCAACAACACAATCTACGCTAAGGACCACTCATACATATTTGTTGTTGCGTTCCATTTTGCAAGAGGTATATGAGAGAAAGAGAAGAGAGAGAGAACATACGAAGTTGCTGTTGGAATATACCGGGGTTCCCCAAGAATAGAAGAAAATGTGGCTGTCTCTATCTGGCACTCAGTGGTGCAAGACTTTGGCAAGCAATCGGTGTAAACTGCTTTTTGCCCGCCAAAGGGGCTATGTTTGGGGACCACTGCGGGACTAACGCTATGCGCAAATCAACAACGATTGAAACTTCTTCGCTATAGTCGAAAATAATCATTTTATCCCTAAATTTATTTTTTCCAACCAAACATAGTAAGCTAGTGATTATACTCGTTCGATGCCATGATTATTACTCGGCATCGTGTCAAGAAGTAACACAGATAAAAAATATAATCATTTTACTCACACAACGATTATTTTTACTCGTAATCGTACGATTCCGGAATCAATCGTGCATGCTCAAGTTTCTGAGTTTGCGCACTTTTAATGTAGAAATTGAATTCCTAAAAGCTCACTATTTTTGACAAATTAAAGCTTAAATTCCAAAGGCAAATAAATTTCCAAAAATTTGATAAAAATATCGATAAATAGCCTTAATTATAGACTTTGTATCACTTAAAAATCAAATATGGCCGGAAAGATCCCTCATTTGGCCTTTTTAGCTAAATTTTCATAAAAATTTGGGCCAAATTTTTTGTCTGTGGAACCTTAGCTTTAGTTATACAATCTGATAGACCTCGCTAACGAAAAGTCGGAAAAACGCAGTAAAAGTTAGAGCCAGATTATCCTCTAAACTGGAAATTAAATTGAAAGAAGAGAGAATTAATTTCACGACCCTTGCAAATCTAAAAATTTCACTAAACTTGGTGATTTTATAAACTTGTCGTTATCTTTTACATTTCTGGGTTCGATTAATTTTCGAAAGAGCAACCTTCGGCATAGAATGGTTCGGTTCAAAAACGATTTGCATCAATTCTTATAAAAGAAATATTTTATATCGTTTTTTGGACTTGATTTGAAACATGATAATACAATTTTGGGTGCTCCCTGATTGGCATTTATGAGTATAAAGAGTCGTTGGTATGTTCTTGGGTATATCACAACACATTTGCGCTTCTGTCATCTGCCATAGAGTAGAGAATAGAATTGGGTCTATTTCGAAATGCCACACACACAAACATACTCAAGTCCAAGATGGTAACTGGAGTTGGCCTTAAAATGGCCGCTTGAAACGAGTGCTGCTAGGAGGCATGGGCGTGGCCCAGCGTCGCTGTTGATGCTGCTGTTGGTGTTGCTGTCGTCGGTGTGTGAGCATTTCCCTTAGTGCAAAAAAGGCGGCAGGACATAGCTTTGTGTCTGCTGCTGTTGCTGCTGCGCCTGTGCCTGAGCATCTTCGCTTTTGATCACAGTTTGCAAGCCACTGTCATTGTCATCGCTGCTGCCACCACCGCCACTTCCTCCTCCCGCCGTGGCAGTCACATAATGAGCCTGTGCCTCCACCAGGTGACAATTGGAGCCAGTGCTGACCTCCTGATGGCACTGCACCTGCACATATTTAGCTTCCTCGGCTGAGAGATATTTGCCATTCAATTGCTGCTGCTGAGAATGTACCGTGACCAAGGTGCCATCGGCTAGCTGCTGCTGCTGAGTCGTCTGCAGCTCTGTGGTCTGATAGCTACCATTAACTGCCGCCTCCTCGCCAGCTGCCACACCACCGCCGGTTCCTCCACCACTTGTACCCATCTCTAGTCGGGTGGGACTGCCATAGTCAAAGTGTCGCATGGGAAAGAGTTGGCTTTCATGCACATAGGCGCCGTATTGGCCCGAATAGGTGCCATAGGGACTGGCCGCAGGCGAGAGTAGACTAAATTGTGGCGTCAGTTCGTAGGGGGTCTGGTAACTGGTCCAGCTATCCATGCTGCCGGGCGGCGTCACTGTTGTCGTCTGTGGAAAACTGGCAAAAGGTGGCGCCAGGGTGCTATTCAAAGTGGCCGTGGGCGGAGTACTGCTGCTGGTCTTGATGTAGCCCGTCTTACGCGGCGGCTCATGTTTTCGCCACTTGGCCCGACGATTCTGAAACCAAACTTGCACCCTTGATTCACTCAGATTCAGCTTCATGGCCAACTCCTCGCGAGCAAACACATCCGGATAAGGGGCACGCTCAAAGGCGCGTTCCAATTCCTCCAGTTGGTAGGCTGTGAAGGTGGTTCTGCAATGGGAGAGAATAAAGAGAGAAAGGCGGAATTTCTTATTAGAAAAACTTTTACATTTTAGAAGAATTTTGTTTTGCAGTGCTTTAAAAAAGGACAAAATGTTTTGATTTAAGTGTGTGAAATTCTTAAATAATTTCTAATACTTTTCGGAACAAAAAGTATACAGTATTTATTTTAAAATGACCGCCATGATGTATCGATGTTTTAGTGTTAAGGTAATATAAAGACATCGAATGATGGTCACGACGCAGACACTGTAAATAAAATGGACGAGTCAGACAGCTAGACAGTTAGAAAACCCCGTATCGACAAACCGTGTAGAGACAACCCGTATAAAGACATTGTAAATAGAAGACCGTGTAAATACGACAACAACAAGTACATAATTAAAATAAGACTACATTCCTCTTGGTTTAAATTGTCTTATAATTTTTTAAAATTATTAGAACGGAGACAAAAACTAAATTTTTTAGTATAAAGTACTTTAGAGTTTATCCGAAAATATCCAGAGGAAGTATCCGACACTAAAACTAAATTGAGCTTTTCAAAGAAATTGTAAGGATAATCTAATCAACTCTTCTACCGAACCAGTACCCAACTCCTTAGAATTATTATAATTCAGCACCTCTCGAGCTAGAAACTGAAATGAAAAAATGAAAAGTACCGTGGGTTGGAAGTCCGGCTCGGCCCGCGCCCCTTCCCAATTCGAACCAAGCCTCATAGGGCTCGAAACGTTTAAACACAGCTCGGCAAACCACACCTCAAGCCTGCTTGAGCTTTGAAACTTCCTGCTTTGAGCTTTGAAACTTCTTCAGAATTTCTACCTTGAACTTAATATATGTTTGTGATGCCTTATAACTCTAGTTCCCATTGCATAAGGTGCAATGGGCTTTTGTTCTCTTAATTTAAAAATGATGAAAACTCGGGGGTGCCACAGTAATCTCTAGAGATTTTTCCGACCGTTGGTTTGTAAATCTCTTTAAAAATTCGTTGGTGCCACAGAACTTCGAGACTTTTCTCACTATAAAATCTAGCTAGAACACCAGATGTTCCAATTGAAGTTCCATCTCTAAAGTCAGGGCTGAACCTCTCGCCACAATTTTTTCCTATTTTAGTTATGGGTCAGTTGGATGTTTAACTGAAATGTTTTGATTGTGTTACATGTTTTATGATGCATTTTTAAATCATAATTCAAATTTAAGTCATATTCTCCGTAAATAGGATGCAAAATTTAAAAATTTCTTGGCGCCAAACATGAGGTATAACTTGCAGCCCTCAATCCGCTGCTGTCAAGTAGATGGCGCCACAATCGATGGAGGGAGCTACTAAGAAAAGAGCTGTGCTTAATCTCCCAACAAATCACGGAACACGGACACTTTAACCGGACATTTTTTTCATATATAAGTATTCCTATAACCTTTATAAACATAACCAGATATAGGTACTGAAACAGAAACAAACGTATGGGTTATTTATGGTTTTTTCTCTACTAGTTAAAATTTTGTTATACGTAAATTTATTTGATGAACATTTAAAAGAAGAGATGGAGAAGGTAAAGATTTTAGTTAGCTGCGTTGTCTTTATCTTGTTCCTCACCTTTCCTTTTATTCATAATGCCAATTTGTTTATATGGAAAAGTAGGAATTTGCACATATTGTTGGCGATCGCGCCTTTTTATACCCTTCGAGAGAGTATATTAAAATTGTCCAAATCTTGTAACGCAAAGAAGGAAGCATCTCCGCGCACATAAAGTTTATATATTCTTGATCAGCATGACAAGCTAAGTTGTTATAGCCTTGTCCGTCTGTCCTTCTATTTCTATGCTATCTCCTCCATCAGTTTTAAATCTATCTTATCCAAACTTTGCACGAAGTCTTCTGGTACAAAGATTCTAGCCAAAGATTTATTGATATTATAGATGACGGCACTCGAAACAAAAAACGATTGTTTTTGGGAGCTGACATTGGATGCAAATTTTTGCCTTTCGCTGGCTGTACGAGGATATATATTGTATATTGAAATTTATTTAGCTACGATTTCTAAATTAGCTATACGGTTCATAGCAAAAATTTATAGATTTTATAGATGACACATATGACGCAAAAATCGATTTTTCTTTGGAGTTGACATTGGATTCCAAAAAAAGTTTATATGAGATGCGGAACCTATATATGTAGTGTCTCTGCTATAGCATATAGCTTTCATAGGAGCAATCGGTCGAAAAAGTAATTTTAGTGAGAAAAACTGTTTTTTTTTTTGCAATGGTAGCGTCCTTATGCCTTACAGTAATGAATATTATCAACTCAATATTAGAAAGTTTGATCAAAATCGCATGAGTATATCGTATAGCTATATAACAAACTGGCGGGCATATTTCATGCTCCCAGGGTATATAAACTTCGGTCGCCTATACACTGCAACTCCACTTCAGCTACATAAGGAAGATATTTGCCATGCCAGACCATAGGTATCCAAAAATCATTGCAAAGTATTTGCTCGCAGCTGAATCGCAATGCTTTCAACAGCGGAAAAGCCTGGCACAAGAGTATAACGCGGAACTAACACTTGGGGATCGAAGCAAATGGGAGAAGCAACACTGGGAAATTATTAGAAGTTTAGAAATTACAACGCGGCATAGGTGGGAGAATGAAGCAAGACAGAGCGTCTCGAGAAATTCCTACTCGACATTAAACTACAAACGGCAGATAACAATTACTTCCAAGATAGCTTTGGGTCATTGATGATATCAAATATCTTCAAGTCCCGAGTCGAAATGCTGAGCCTGAACTACAAACCGCACCATCAGAATGAAGACATCATATGCACTCTATGTAATTTGCGAGAGCGAGAGGATGTGGAGCATTTTGTGGCCAGATGCCCGGTTCTTAAAGAAATCAGGACAGGCATTGTAGGGAAGACACGGCTTACTGAAGAAGAATGTCGCGCACTATTAAACGGTTGCAACTGGACTGGGCTCGCAACCTTTATAAAACTAGCTTTGGTTTATCGGCAAAATATAATTTTAGAAAATTTTTAACTTAAACTATTATGATTCTTATGTTGCTTGTGTTGTATTAGTGTCAACGAAATAATTGTTAAATGAAAAATTCAAATGTTTAGATAGAAAAACGATTACTATAAAGAAAGATGTTAAAATGATCGAAACGGCTTTATGCGGACGGCAAATTGCCAAGCCTACAATAAGCCACAATAAACATACTACTACTACTATAAACTTCGGTCGAGCCGAAGTTAGCTTCCCTCTATTTTTCAAATTACTCTCTTTCTCTTAATTGGAATGGAAAAGAAAGTCTAAACATGTATGAATATAAATATTTGTGATAGAAAAATGTTTCTGGCACATTCTTTTGTTTTGTGTGCCTTTATGATGGGCTTACTTTGCGTACCAAAGTGTCACAATAAGTGTTACTTAAGATATGATATTCCAAATGATGCCGCTCTTGTCTGCATGATTTTGCAAAGTGATATTTCATACCAATAACCGTAACCGTTACCGAAACCTAATGCTGAATTAGGGTAATCACCGTAACCCATGCAGTAAACTATTGTATATGCCACAACAGTAATATAATCGTAAAATCGTTTAAATCTCTGATAGATTACAAAAAAAATTTTTTGAGGGACAACTTCAGTCACACCTTTTCGTCTATGAAAAAAGTCGTTGGTACTAGAAAAAGTCGAGTCAGATTATGCTGGAATTCACAGCCATAAATTGATGGGTTACTGCGTTAGTTACATTTACCACAGACAATGTGGCTCAGTCTGTTACTTTTTTCGGAAAATTGCATTAACCCATGAAAGGTCGTCATTTTGTAAGCTCCATTATGTCGGCCGACGGCCTAAAATGCTGTTTGATCGTTTAAAAAAAAACTCTTTTACTAAAAAATAATTAGTTCTCTAAATGTTTTATTCGTTACTGAGAAGACGGATTGCGGCAGATAATTCGACATTTTTGCAAGTTAAGCGTGGAGCGGATGATCCGGACAATTATCGCTCATCCAAAAAAGGTCCGATATAAAGAAGCAATTCGGGACTCTTGATTTGAAGACGCACATGGCACACCCAACAGACGTTGTGGGGGAATATTTGGACTCGGCAGAAAAGGACAACGACCTAAATCGGAAACAGAAACGGAAGACTGCGGCCGATAAAAATCGAAAAGAGAATGCTATTAAAGTGGGTGACAGGGTCGTTGGCAAGAACACAGTTTTCCCTAGCAAGTTGACTTCAAACTTAAATGTCACCGAATACACAGTGCTGCAGAGAACAGAAAACATCGTACAAGTGTCAGATGGAACGAAGACGATGACGAGGAACGTTGACCATTTAAAGAAGATTGCGGAGAGTTCTTAATACAGTCCTTTGGAAAAAAAGCAAGGGATGTGAGAGAGGGCTGTGAGAAGACTGTTACTCAACAAATTATAATGGAAGAGAGCAGAGCAGTAGGGATCTAAAGCTATAAACAATAAATATAAAATACATATTATTGTAGTTTGTCTCTAAATACGGGTTCTTCAGGTACAATAATTTACAATTTGAAAATATGAAACACCGTTCAGTCTGTTAAATCTGAGTACAATTTATCTGTTGCAGTTTTTAAAAGAATTTGAAATAGTTGTTGAAAAATAAACCTTAGCTTTGACAAGCTTTGGAACCGGGCCGAACCTCCGGATCTAACCTGCTGCAGAGATTTTTGATTGAGGTTTGCCGTCTTGATATTAATTATAGTAACTCTAAGGCTATATTGAAGCTAAGAAAAAATACTTTATAATATCCCTGAACTAAGTTCCTAACCTTTAGTTAAATCTGTTTCTTATATCTCGCATTATCTCATACATTTCGACAAGTCTTTTCCTCTCCGTTGCCCTCCTGTTGTTTTATTTCACTTATAACGTATACGCCCCCCACCCCTCCGCATGGATAACCATAAAAATTATTAATTAATTGTCACATAATCTCATTGATTTCCCGTCGTTAAATTAATTACCAGAAAAATGTGTTGTTTTCTTGTTTTTTGTGCTTACCTCGTTTTCTTTTTCTTAATGCCATTGGGATCGCCCTTCTTCTTATTGCTGTTGTCCTTCTTGGGTGCGGGTGATATGCCAGCAGCGTTCA
Source organism: Lordiphosa stackelbergi (assembly GCA_018904235.1). Lineage (NCBI taxonomy): Eukaryota > Metazoa > Arthropoda > Insecta > Diptera > Drosophilidae > Lordiphosa > Lordiphosa stackelbergi. Next base: position 74,400 of record JAEIFU010000604.1, read on the forward strand.
CATTGGGGGAAGCTACAACTCCTGCTCCTGTAGCCTGCCCGCTGGCAGAGACATTGCCAGTGCCATTGGGTGTACCATTGGAGACGCTGCCAGAGACGGAGGCGTTGCCTTCCAGCTGTGCACACATATCATCTGGCTTACTATGCTTGCCTCCCGTGGAATTTCCTGCACTGCCATTGATCAACACCGGCGAGGGTTCGGCCATTAGGCCATTTGTGTTGCCCTCAGCGTGTGCATGATGCGGACTACCGCCATAGAGATGCTGGAGCTGCTGGGGAGGATGGGTTTGCGGTTGTTGAGCTTCGTAGGGATCTTTGGGGGAATAGTCCAGTTTGCCATTGAGCGAGTGATAGTCCATGATGCCCACCAGTTGTTGTTGTTGTTGTTGTTGCTGAGGAGGAGGCGGCTGTTTGTGATGTTGCAGTATTCCATTGTGCGAGGGTGGCGGGGTGATGGCATAGTGTTGCTGCTGTTGCTGATGATGATGTTGCTCCACTAGTTTCTGCGAATTGGTGGTGATATACTCATATTTCTGGCTAGGCGAGTAGCAGCCCATCTTAAAGTCCAGCTTTTGGGCATAATTGGGTGATCCGCCTCCGCCGCCTCCTCCATTGGGTAGTATGGTATTGCAGTCGGGTAGCCGCTGCTGTTGCTGACTGCACAGCTCATGGACACTGCCCAGCATCACAGGATGCATGCTCGTGGTGGTGGGTAATAATGGTTTGGCTCCGAGTGGACTTAAGGGACCACCGCCAAAGTCGCCAAAGATTTGATCATCAAAGGTGGCATGCTCCATTTCACTAACACAGACACACACACACGCACGCACACACACACAGACACAGTTACCGCACTCAGTTCTTAATTTAAATTCTTAATCCATTTAATCGAAAGGCGTACCAAAAACCACAAACTCAAATTTCAATTCAATTATCTTTGTTGTGGCAAATGAATTAATTGCATTTAGCAAACCATTTTTTTTTTGTTTTTTAATAAATTTGTCACACTCCTTTCGATCGTCTCTAAAAATTTTCTCTCCGTGTTGTCAACCGCTCAAGTCTTTGGCCTTAATCAAAAAATTTTAGCGATGATTGCCTTTTTATACCAACGCCAGTAGCTGCCCGACTGAGGCTTGTGCCTCGACCAATCGGCAAACAGCAATGGCCGTGCTCTGCCTGTGCCAGATAGAGATGGAGAGAGGTGCTTGCATTTCATGCTGGCGCGTGTGACTTTTTGCTTTGGCGGGGTGTGGTTTTTTTCCTGCTGCTGGTACAGACTCTGAGAAACACTGGTAACTGCTTGAGTCCAGTTTTTGGGTATGTCATGGGTAAAATAGTACCAGCAGCTTTCGCATAATAGCTCAGGGAAATTGTATCCTGGGAAAGATTTGTTGACAGAGAGAGAGAAAGAGTGAGCAAGTACCAAAGGTACAAAGATAATGAGTTTGTGCAAATGTATGTAGCTCCGACCCTATACAGTCAGTATATTCTTGATCTGCAATAACAATCGAGTCGATATAGACATGTCTGTCAGTCCATCTGTCCCACCGTACAGAACAGGTTTGGGGTTTAGTTTTTATGTGAAAATGGTTTGGTTTACATAAAAAAGAAATTATGGCTCGGTTCAAAAAGGGCAGAAGTGATAAAGTCTGAAAACCGGTCCTGAAACGGACCCCAGAGAACCGTTTGGGTTCGGGATTTTGGGTCAGACCCAGAACAGAACCTACTAAATTTTCAACCTCCCGAACCGAAAAAACACTTATTGGAAAAAGGCTTGGTTCAAGGAAGAACTTTAGTCAGCTATTTTTCAAAACTTCTAATTGTGTCAGTCAGTTATCTGGCTGTCTCTTCAGACTAGGAAGAATACATGGGATTTATGACAGATTTCTCTGAAGATGGCAACAGTCAACTGGAACTGAGAACTGCTGAAAAAGTAAGAACATTGTTTCCCTGACGCTGTCTAAAAAAAATTCATAAAAGTTCGCTCAGAGTACAACGCTACAAGCAAATACTGAACAAGGAGCTGGCAAAAGAGCTGATAATAAATCTCCAACTATATCGGGATTATATATATATAATATGGAATTTCAAGAGAGCTAATATCTTAACTTTCTTGGAAGCGAAGGCTCCCACCATTGGCAAAGTCAATGTATTTGTTTAAGGAAGCTGAATATATTTTTTCGGAACGGATTTAAAAGAGAAATTTGAACATAATTTCATAAATTAATAATATTTTAAATCTTAGTGTTGAAGATTTGTTTGGACTTGAATCCGTCACAAAATGAAAATATCATTAAATAGAAATATACAGGGTTGCCCATATTCGACGGACGCATGTTTTTTTTTTTTTTAAATCAAAGAAAAAAAAATTTTAATAAATCTTAATCATTTAATTTGTTCCAAGCAGATTTGTTTACATCAATTTTTGAATATGATATCTCAAATGGCCGCCTCTGGCGTTGATGGCGTATTGTGCCCTTTTGCAGCATTTTCCATCGATTTCGCCAACATTTCGGCCGGAATAGCGGCTATTTCTTCACGAATGTTGTCCTTGAGCTCTTCTACGGTCCTTGGCTTGTTAACGTAAACCTTTGACTTCAAATATCCCCACAAGAAGAAGTCAGGCGGCGTCAAATCGGGCGAACGCGGTGGCCAGTCCAAATCACCACTTTTCGACATCAAACGGCCCGGAAACAATTTCTTCAGAAAATCGATTGTTATGCGACTTGTGTGCGGTGGAGCGCCGTCTTGTTGAAACCAGAGCTGCCTCATACGCTTTCGACGAATAATTGGCATCACAAAATTGGTCATCATGTCGCGATAACGCTCCTGGTTGATGGTAACAGCATGGCCATTTTCATTTTGGAAGAAAAACGGCCCAATGACCGTTTTCGCACTAACGCCGCACCAAACTGTGACTTTTTCGTCATGAAGAGGCACTTCTTGAATCTCCTCAGGATTTTCAGTGGCGTAAATACGGCAATTTGGCTTATTTACGGTCCCATTTCACACATTTCGGTCACATTTTTTAATTTTTTAAAAGCACGTTGAGTTTTTCACAATTGACTTGTTCTGTTGAATGTAAATTTCAACTATTTCAGAGCGCTCGCGTGGCGTGTATTGTTCCATGGTAAAAATCTGCTTGGACTGACGCTTCAAACGCGGTATGTCATTAACGATCTGACATCTCTGTCAAAAGTTATGGCGTTGCCAGATGGGTCCGTCGAATTTTTTTAGGCAACTTAATTTTTTTTTTAATTTTTTTTTTAAAATTTTTTTTTTTAAATTTTTTTTTATATTTTTATATTTTTTTTTTTTTTTTTATTATTATAATAATAAAAAGGCCACCAACTCACAGGAAATTAGCAATCGTTATGTATTTTGGCCCGCTGAAATCAAATAAATTGTCCGTTTTTCTCCCAGTACGTCAGGGTTTCCGAGATATTCTATATGTTTATTTATTTTTTTGCATTTGTTGGTTTCCTGTGGCGCCACATTAAGTGTCCTAATATGAGCTACATGAATAACGTTACGAAAAAACCAAACACGATGTTTTGATTTCGCTGATGAGGTACAATTTCTTGGATTTTATTTGGATTTTAATATTGAGAGAAGTAATTTTTTTTTTTTATGAGGTTTTTTTTTTTGCAAATGTTTTAATACATCAGAGTTTAAAAACGCCAGCATTAAAACAAACTATTTTTCTAAATAAAACCTACTTTTCGACCGATAGTTCCTATGACAGCTATAGAATATAGTCATCCGATTTTGACCAAAACTTCCAAATCTTTGTAAAAGCGCATAATATTAATAATTGCTGAAGTGAGACACGTTAACATTAAAAACAAAAAAGTTTTTTCACAAAGACCCACTTTTCGACCGATAGTTCCTATGGCAGCTATAAGATATAGTCATCCGATTTTGACAAAAACTTCCAAATCTATGTAAAAGCGTATAATATTAATAATCGCTGAAGTGAGACACGTTAACAAATAAAAACAAAAAAAATTTTCCCATAAAAACCCACTTTTCGACCGATAGTTCCTATGGCAGCTATAAGATATAGTCATCCGATCCGGTCGGTTCCGACATATTAGCAGTGTGCAGTAAAAAGAAGACTCTGTGCAAAGTTTCAGCTCGATAGCTTTAAAACTGAGAGACTAGTTTGCGTAGAAACAGACAGAAAGACGGACAGACAGACGGATAGACGGACGGACAAAGCTCAATCGACTCAGCTCGTCACCTTAATTTTTTTTATTATTATTATTTAATATAGAATTATCTGAAAAAAATTTTCTGCTGATATTAAAAATCTTTGAAAAAAATAATATCAATTTTTCATATCAATGTGATACTCAGTGGCTCTACTTTCATTATTTTTTTGGATAGTATTACAATTTTGGAGTTACCTATAGAATTCAACTGCACTTCATTTCCTGCATAATTTTGAAACAATTTTTTGTTCAACATAAATTTTCAAAATATATAAACTAACTGCGTGTTCCTTTTTATCATCAAGCTAAACGAAATTCTGAAAATTTAGGTTGAGCACAAATGCCTTTGACCGTCTAAAAAATTTCCAAAACGCGGGGCAGACACAGTGATAGAGCAAATAGGTTGAATCTTTAGATTGTTTCAGTGTTTCTGAGGTGGACCAACAAGAATTAACAAAAGTCCAGTGCGATTTTCTTTCAAAAACTCAATTCTAACACACAAAACATAGAAAGGCTCTGAGAAGGGCGAATTATGGCTCCAAAAACGAGCAATATTTCGAAAATTTATTTAAATCCACATTTCACAAGCGGTTTCCGTAAACCAGACTGTATACATAAAATTTTTCAACAAATTTTGTCAACGAATCGATTGCGGTGTCTAACTCGTCCGATTTCGATTACGGTTATAGTTATATTTTATGGAAAACGGGAAAGGGATGCTTGTCCGATTGCTGCACAAGTAAAAAGATTTAGGCCAATATAAATTCCTTGACTCAAACTGAAATTAATTTCGGGTTTAGTCCCTGCTTTGGAAGTAAAATTGGGAAAAAGAAAGAGCGCCGCAGGCAAATTTTTTTAAAACGCGCGTTGTAAGGAGTTTAAAATTCAAAAACCTCGCAATTTTTTGTCTCAAATTTTGCAAGCGGCGCTAAAATTAAATCAATTTTTTTCAATTAAATAATGAAAATTTGATAAAAAAAATCATGCGATTTTTGTAATTAAAATATATAAGAAAAATTAAACAAGCACCCAAAAAAATCATATTAAAAATTGGCGTCTTATCTATATATATAAAAGAGTTCAACCTGACTAATTGACTGACTGACTGACTGACTGACTGGTGACCGTCGCACAGCCTAAACCATAAAAGATAGGAAGATGAGATTTTCACAGTAGTTTTATCTTATGCTGAAAGTGAGTACTAAGATCGGATTTTGGAAAATTCTGTCGGGAAATGTGGAAAATTCGCGCAAAACTGTTGTATGAAACTTTTTTGTTTTTCATCCGATCAAGTTCAAACTTATTTTCAAAGATCTATATACAAATTCAACAACAACTGCATACCAATCTTCCGAAAATTCAGTCCACCCCCTGGGTGGAAATTGGGTGGTCAAGGTTGTATGGGCGAAAACTTTAGTTGCCAGCGATTAGCTCCAAACTCATTTTCAAAATTACACATACTAAAACATAAAAAAATAGACTTTCAAATTTTGGAAAATCAATCCCCAAAGTCGGAAAATTCACGGAAAACTGTTGTATGAAACTTTTTTGTTTATTATCCGATCAGATTCAAACTTATTTTCAAAGATGTATATGAAAATTCAACAATAACTGTGTTCCAATTTTCCGGAAAATCCCAACCGAAAAAACGGAAAAGCGTCGGAAAAAGTTTGTATGGTATTCATTTTTTTTCATCCGATCGACTTAAAACTTGGTTTGCAATTATAGTACGCAAAATATTCGACACGTGTTTTCCCAACTTTGGGAAAATCCGCCCACGAGGAAAATGGCCGGAAAATTCTGCATGGAAAAAACTATTTTTCACCCGATTGGTTTGAAACTCGGTTTGTGAGAATAGTAAGTGAAATAAATTGAGAAGTGATTTTCCGATATTGGAAAATTTAACCCAACGGCCGGAAAATTCCTGGAAAACTCTTCATGCTAAAAACTATTTTTCATCCGATTGACTTGAAACTCTGTTTGTAGGGATGGAATACTAAATAATTAGTGATTGCATTTTTCTGATGTTGGAAATACCAGGGGATGCCCACTGGGGAAGTGGGAGAATAGTGGGAAAATAGGTGGGTGGAAGTGTGCGGGGAGGTGGTGTAGTGGGCGCGAAGTGGGAGGGATGTGGGTGGGATGTGGGTGGGAGGTGGGTGGAAAGTGAGTGGGATGTGGGCGGGAAGTGGGAGGGATGTGGGAGGGATGGGGGTGGGATCTGGGCGGGAAGGGGGTGGGATGTGGGTGGGATGTGGGCGGGAAGTGGGTGGAAAGTGGATTGGATCTGGGCGGGAATTGGGTGATATTTGGGTGGTATGTGGGCGGGAAGTGGGTGGAAAGTGAGTGGGAACTGGGGGGAAGTGGTTGGGATGTGGGTGGTATGTGGAAGGGATGTGAAAGGGATGTGAAAGGGATGTGGAAGGGATGTGGAAGGGATGTGGAAGGGATGTGGAAGGGATGTGGGCGGGATGTGGGTGGGAAGTGAGTGGGAACTGGGGGGAAGTGGGTGGGTGGTAATTGGGTGAAGAGTGGGTGGGAAGTGGATGGGATGTGAGCGGGAAGTGGGAGGAATGTGGGTGCGAAACGGATGGAAGTTGTGTAAGAAATGGATGGGGAGTGAAGAACGCAGCAAAATCGTAACGGTGAAAAAGCAAAGTAGTAAAACGTTGACTTCATGATTAGATTTCGGGGCTCTCCAGAGAAAACAAAAAGGAATATTTTCAAATGTGGTAAATATTTGACTCTCTCGATTGGCTTCAAACTGATTCGAAAATTGGTTCTATACTGTTAAAGGCGCAGCGAAGCGCGACGGGCTTTTTGCTAGTTTCCTTATAAAAATGAAACAGGACCCCAAAAATTAGTTTTTCGGTCTTACTTCATTTCTTCTTTTGAGGACTTATTTCATTTTAAAATTTTATTTAGGAAATAATGCCCCAAAAAAGGAAATAACGCCCCAAATTTTATCAAACAGGATGGTTTTTATTTTCTATATAAATTGTTGGAGCCTTATTTCATTTTATTTTTAGGGCCTTATTTCGCAGAGCCCTCAATTAATAATCATTGAAAAATTTTGCGGGATGTGTAGAGCAAATTTTTCCTTCAAGTATAACATAATTTCAAATCAAAAAATGTTGCACACGTCATTTGTATTTTGCTATTGCTCTTAAGCTCTGTGCTTAAATTTCTCAAAAATTGTAATTTATTCTTATTTATTTGACATTTGACAAAATAATTCACATATTTGTAGTCAACCCGAAATTTTAAAAATTAATTAAAAAAGAAACCTTGGATGACCGCCTCGACTTAAATGTATAATAATTCTTTATTATTCACGGTCCATCGATGAAATTTTATTCAAAATTGTTGTTAATTTGGGTTAAATTTACTAATTTGTCTTTGGATGCTTTTTTTCTTCGTACAGTATTTTGCATATAAAAATATATTCCATGTCGGCCAGGGGAGGGGGGGCGGGTTTAACCCCCAAACCCCGACCCCCTTCCTGCGTACGGCACTGGTGATACTATTTCCACCTTAACATATGGACGCTATAAAATCATCTTGATATTTTTCCGATGTCATCAGTGATGTAGAGCTTCATTTTTCGTTTCGAATTTCCGCACGCGCGTGTACGATTTCAATATCTAAACGTTAATGGAGAAAAACTAAACGTCCGTGTGGTCTTCAGTTGCTTCACGAAAAATTTAGAATTATTTGGCTGATTTTAGTCTGATTGTTTAAGACTTTTAAGACGGTGCAGACTTTGACTTTGCCCACGCAACATTATTTAACTTTTCTGCATTTGTGTTCAGATTTATAATTTCTACACGCCGCGTGTAGCTTTTTCTGCACGCCGTGGTTGCTTTCCGAATTCTTCACGCCGCTTGTAGCTTTCGCACGCCGCGGTTGCTTTCTGAATTCTACACACCGCGAGTAGCTTTTCTGCACGCCGCGGTTGCTTTCGGAATTTTACACGTAGCGTGTGCAATTTAGCAGGGCGAAATACGTTTCGCTTGGGATTGACGTTTCTACACGCGCAGTGTAGCCAATTTTGTAATTGACAAATCATGCTTAAAATCTCTTTATAAAAAGTACCATTCGGGTACCTTTACCTCTTTCAAGTAACTGAAGATTTCAGATTCTTCTAGGTAGGTAAGAAAAATTAGTACCTTTCCAATTACTGCCTATTTGCTAGGAACAGCCATAGAAGCTATTCTTCCGTGCATTGAAGCTATGAGTCGAAATTCGGTTTTTCTTGAACCGTAAATATTAGAGTTTTAAAACTGCTGTTGGATCTTTAAAAACGATTCTGTGATTTGTTAGTTTTTAGTTGGTTAATTTTAGTCAGAAATTTCTAGAAAAGTCGTTATAAGATATCTCTAAGACAGGAGAAGAAAGATAGAAATCATGTAAATTCTTATGTATGTATGTAATCTGCCTTTATCTGCATTTTGATTCACCTACATGTCCGCACATGTTACGCTTCCGCCTAACTTTGCATACACATCAAATGCCCATACATTGTCCATATCCACATCCATTCATCGCCAGTTTCCAATTGGAAACGCTGGCCGGCAGACGTACTCATGAGGGTGCCAAAGCGAAGAAGGGTCGCTGTAGCAGAACGTTTATGGTTTTGCAACCACCGCTTAAGGATCGGTGTGTCGTGCGGCACGCTTGCGACCTCCACAACATTCTCAATGCGCGTGTCACCCTCCTTTGCTTGCCTTGAGGCTGTGAAGGATTCTGGCGTGTGCGACCTTTTGGCTAGATGCTGGTACTTGATCGAGGTGGGCACTTAGTCAGTGTAAAGTTATGGCTCATTTAAAGATTTCACAGGAAATTTAAATAGTGAAAGCCAAAGATGTGGGCAGTTGATATACAAATATATTTTTACAAAAGCCAAACCAAAAGAGAGATTTGGTGACACTAAAATGTAAATGAAGAGCAAAATTGATATTTGGCACCAATGTAAAAATACGAAAACTCTAAGCTTGCGACCCAAGGATGAACCAATTTTCATACCATTAAAGTTTATTAATTTTATTTTAGTCCTTCCACATTTCTAATATTTGTCAACTTTCTGGTCTAGACCTACCCACCAAATACCACTCAGCCCGCATTGACCTTGCCAAAAACTTAAAATTCCCAGGATCACAATCCTCCCCCCTTCCACCGCCCTTGTACTAAAGGATCAACTTTTTCCCATCGTTGTCCTCAAGAAGAAAACCCATCAAATTTCATACAAAACAACTGAAAATCTCTCACCAGCAACAATTCGATACTTTTTACTTCTGCCTTTGCAGGTTTCGAAATGCGGGCAGCGGAAACGGAATCGGTATGGGATTGTTCATGAGAATGAGAATGATGGACTTAGCGCACGCGATCGGCAAAATAAAATACAAAACGCACCCCATACTGGGTCGCGACCCAGTCGAGAACCGGGACGGGAACGGGCACGGAAAACGGAACTCTTGCGTGTGAATAATCAGACAATATTTTGCATTTGCGATTATGTCAATGATGTGGGCCTGGGGTTAAGGGATACACGTAGAGGGGGATGTCCTGCTGGCCATAAGTCAAACGATGATAGCATCTTGAGGAGATCAAAAGTTAATTACGAACTCTGAGTGACTCTTGAACTTGAAAGGTTGCAATAAGAAAGGTAATCAGTGTTAGGAAAAGATGTTAGATATATGTGATGGTATTGATTACTGATTAGATCTTAATTAACTTTAAAGGGTAAAGAATCGTATTTGATATTAAGTTGAGCATCCGAACATATGGTAAGTTCTCAGGCATGCCATAGAGAATGCAGAAACTTATTTTTTTTATAATTTTATTTTTTTTTTTTTTTTTTTTAATGATTATTTTTGTGGTAATTAATAAAACTTACCTAATAATAATTATTTCTGATCAAAAAAAAAATAAAACTCAAGAATAATGATTAAAAATGATTTTTATTTTTTGCTCAAAATAAAACTCAAACTTAATTTACGGCTTCTGTGTTAATTCTTTTCGCGGACGTGATTAAATATTCTTGATCTATGATTGAATACCTTTCATATGATACACCACATGTCCCTTCAAGGACGAATATTTAGGATCTACTATTTTTTCTATTAAATTTCATTTATTCCTCTATTTTCTGATGCTGTATGTATGTAGCAGTATCTTCCCCAGGTTTTTTCGGGTGGTTGTTTACAAAAAATTTTTTAATATATTTAAATTTTATTAAATTTAATTTTCCCCGGTGGGGGGGGGGCTGCGGGTATGTAGTATGTATTATTTTGGGTATTATTATTTATTATTTGTTGTTGGTAAAGTGGTGCACCGCGACCAATTTTGGTCTGTTGCTAGCAGCCCTATTTCCTGTACAAAAGCCATGATTTTTGTGAGTTCTAAGTTACTGATATTGCTTGGGTGTAGAATGTGTTTCCAAAATCTGCTGATTTTGCGCCTCGCAGTGCAATCTCCCGTTGTACAGTCCGTAATATTCCCATATTATATATAAGAATTACCATATTCCCATATAAGAACTACCACAATAGAGAAATAGCTATACTCTCCGATAGCCAAGCAATAGAAAATAGTAGATCTTTGATATTCGTCCTTAAAGGACATGTGGTATATCATAAGAAGGGTATTCAACCATAGATCAAGAATATTTAATCACATCCGCGAAAGTTAAACACAAAAGCCATAAATTAAGTTTGAGTTTTATTTTGAGCAAAAAAATAAAAATCATTTTTAATCATTATTTTTGAGTTTTTTTTTTTTGATCAGAAATAATTATTATTAGGTAAGTTTTATTAATTACTCTAAAATAATCATTATTTTTGAAGAAAATCGTAAAAATCAAAAAATTTAAAAATCACGGTGGATTTGCAGAGATTGTACAAAAATAAGAATTTTGGTGTAAATCATTTTTTTCTAGGTCCATTATAAGTGGGTGATTTTTTAACATAAAAAAATAAAAATTTTTTTTTTTTGCTCCCTTTTTTTTTGTTTTTTTTTTTTTTTCTAAAACCTTTTTTTTTTTTTTTTTTTTTTTTTTTCCTTTTTTTAAATTTTTTTTTTTTTTTTTTTTTTTTTTTTTTTTATTTTTTTTTTTTTTTTTTTTTTTTTATTTTATTTTATCTTTTTTTTATTTTTTTTTTTTTTTAATTTTTTTACTTCTTAATAGAAATTAAGAACAGACTTGATAAATAGGTAACCGGTTCTGAACAAAACCAAATCGCAAAATGCAGCTTTTAACTAAGCCGAGAATATAGCACCTAGCTTATAATATTAATAATCGATGAGTTGGGAGCCGTTAACATTAAACACAAAAAAGTTTTTCTCCCTAAAACCCACTTTTCGACCGATAGTTCCTATGGCAGCTATATGCTTTAGTCATCCGATCCGGTCGGTTCCGACTTAATTAGCAGTGTGCAGTAAAAAGAAGACTCTGTGCAAAGTTTCAGCTCGATAGCTTTAAAACTGAGACTAGTTTACGTAGAGACAGATAGACAGACAGACGGACGGACAAAGCTCAATCGACTCAGCTCAGAACTTCTGAGCAAAATTATTCAGGCCGAACGTTTTCAAAAAGTAGAAACGAAACGAAATCGAACGTTTTAGTATTTGCTGTTCCCAATTCCGAACGATCTGGTTTCGAAGTCGGTTATATAAACAGCTGTCTGGCTGCCCTGCGCGCGTGTTTGTGTATATCGACAGCAGACAGTGTTGTCACCATCCCCATCATTTTAATTTACAAAGCTCTTATTAACACTTTAAGTCCATTTATTATACACTTGAAAAGTGTATTATAAGTTTGCCCAGAAGTTTGCAACGCATAGAAGGAATCATCTCCGACCACATAAAGTATATATATTCTTGATCAGTATGACGAGCTGAATCGATTAAGCTTTGTCCCTCCGTCTGTCCGTCCGTCCGTCTGTCCGTCTGTCTGTTTCTACGCGAACTAGTCCCTCAGTTTTGGAGCTATCGAGCTGAAACTTTGCACAGAGTCTTCTTTTTACTGCACGCTGCTAATATGTCGGAACCGACCGGATCGGATGACTACTTCTTGTAGCTGCCATACAAATGATCGTTCGGAAAATGGGTTTAAGTAAGAAAAACAGTTTTGTTCTCAATATTACTGCTCTCAAACACGGTCATGGGTAATATGTAATGTTTTTAAGCTGATCTGCGAAGTTTGGTCGAAGTCGCTAACCGTTGAGACAAGCTATTTCAAGTGTATCAAAACTTCGGTACAGACGAAGTTAGCTTTGCCTTTCTCGTTTTTAGTTAAAACAGTATTTAATTATTAAATTTGAATATGTCATAACAAATATGGTTTAATATAGCTATATGATGCAACCTTAGCAGCTATCGATAATTTTGCGACTCTCTCATTTGTTTAATACGTGTAGAACAATGTTCTTACTTCAATTTTTTCAGAACGCAAAAGAATGACTTGAATTGATATTTTTCCGTTTTCAAAATTATTTTAAACTCAACTGGGGAAAAATTTGATTGATGAATTGGGCTATAAGAGGATCTCTCACATTTTGGGGCTTCTGAATGGGGGACGGGAAAATCTCTTTGGATTGGTAGGCTAGAAATGACACTATTATTTACAAGCGCTGAATATACTCCATATGCCCCGACTTAATTCAATTTATGCTTGAATGCGAAAATGCTTGATTCAGGTACAAAAGTCTTATTTGAAGTTTGGTTTTTCCAATCCCGAAATACTATGTTTAAACAAATACTTGTTTTCAACTAATATAAAATCTTTTTAATCATACTATTAATTTAAAACTATCTTAAGTACGGATCGATATACTCTCAAAATAAGCGCAAAATGTTCTTAATTGAAGTCTAATTAGTTCTAAAGTCCACCAAAAAATATTCTTGAAACAAAATAACGTTTCATAAATTAAGTAAAAACTTTTTACTAAAAAGTTATCTTGGTTTAAGCTTATAATATCACCGTGACATATTTTTGATCTCAAAAAAGTTGATACGGTCGAAAAAATTCTGAAAGGGTGCGACGATTGTATAAAATTCTTGCTTGGGTTTGGTCTGATTAGCTGCCGTTTTCTTTTTATTGCACTTTGAACTTTATATCTGGTAAAATATTTTGAATTTTCCTTTTATGTCTTTGGAAAAGTTGTTGCTCTTGGCTTGGCCTACAAAACATTTCTTTATAGCAAATCAAAAAAATACATCTTCGTTCTTAAAATTACAAAAGATGTCCACAAAAACCAAGTTTTCACAACATTTTTTCAGTTTTTCAACTTTTTCCTGAAACCTGTTACAAATTTGGACAAGTAAAGTAAACTGGTACGCTCCTCAACGGGCCAAGCCAAGCTTCTCACAATCTCTTGGCGTGTGCTTTAAATTTTTCGCCAGAAATGGACCTACAGTTTAACGCCGGATCCGAACGGCAAAGTTTGAGAAATTGCTTTTTCATGGCTAGTTACTTCACAGCTGGCGCCACTAAGCTGGTAAAGGTGACCGTATGTGTAAAAGCTAGTTTCTAAAGAAAGAAAAAAACTTTTTTATTGATGTTCAGAGGCGGGATCGAACCCACGACCTCCCGCCGCCCAGCAGTCCAGACACTAACCACTGGGCCCAGACGGCCAAGTAATACAGGTAAAAGTTGTAGTTTAGACCAAAATAAACAAACCGTTAGTAAGATCAAACTTCATTTAGGTACTCTTTCATATAGTTAAAAGCCCAAAAGCATGAAAAACTGTCATAAAAATTCGAATAAAATCGAATATTATCGGTAAAAAAGTAAATTAATTAAATTTCTTTAGTTACATTTTTTAAGTTATAATTTTTCACAATTTTATTGATTTAATACAAAACAATCGGAATTTTTGATTGTGTCAGTCAATTTCTACCAAAAACTTTAATTTTTCGAGTTTTGGTTGAAATTATACATACTTTAGGGCCCTTAACTATATGAAGGACCAATCACATGAAGTTCGTATGTTCCAACCGATTGTTTATTTTAGTCTAAGCTACTTTTTCGTCCTTCATTGCTTAGTCAAATTCGTTATAGTTTTCAAGAAAAAGTTGAAAAACAGTACAAAACGTGCGGAAAACAAGATGATTACACGGCATTTGTGCAATTTTGAGTTTAAGGATGTGACTATTTTGACTTGTTACTTAGAAATGTTTTGTAAACCAAGTCAAGAGCAACAACATCCTTTAACACGTCAACGCGAAATTCCAAATAGTTTACGAGATATGGAGTTACAAGTCCCAATCATATGTTTAAATCTTAAAAGTGTGCTAAAAAGAAATCGGCAGCTAACCCGACCAAACCCACCGAATGTTTTTGTACTACCGTCATACCCTTTCAGAATTTTCTAGTCTCGATCGTATCAACTTTTTAGTGTTGCACAGTGTATTCTAAAGCTTTTTTTGTTCTTCAAACTGGGTCTCTGTATTATATCAAAATCCAGAGAAAATGAATTATCCAAAAACCAAGATGTTAATACTGTAAGTCAGAAATCTACTCTTACTCCATTACCAAACTGTTAGAAATAGGAGGAAATTTTAAGAACAGATTCGACTTAAAATAATTTTGATGGCTTACTGTAAGTATAAATGTTCTTTATTTATGAACTTTTTACTCATTTTAATAATATTAACATTCATTTTTCCATTCTCGAATGTTTCGTACTTAATTTAAATACGTCCAAGAATCAAACATATTTGAATTTTTATACATGTTAGGGTCAAAACGGTTCGCTATTTATTATCCGATCGTGATGAAAATTAAAGGAGGGTATTATAGTTATTGCTAATATAAATTAAAGTTATGAATTTGAACTCTATATCTTAAAAAATGTGGGAGTTATTCAACATTTTCTATTGTGGGGGCGGGGGTGGGCGTGGCAAAAATTTTAAACAAACAAGATCTGCGTGCAGACAACATGAGTCAAGTGTCAAGTTTGGTGGCTCTAGCTCTTATAGTCTCTGAGATCTAGGTGTTCATACAGACAGACGTACAAGGCTATATCAACTCGGCTGTTGATGCTGATCAAGAATATATATACTTTATATGGTCCTTCTGCCTGTTACATACATTTGAACGACTTTAGTATACCCATTTTACTCTACGAGTAACGGGTATAAAAATGCTCTGTTAATTAACATTAAGGAAAGGCTATTAAACATTTCTTTCCCTGACAGGTACATCGAAGTCAGGTAAATCCAGTTTCGAAGCAAAACCTTTACTCAAATTAAATTTAATCAAAGTAAATTATACAAAACATATAAATTTAAGTTCGAACCCTAAAACCTGAGCATCCAATCAATTTTTAATTTTGTAAAAATGTGGCCATAAATGATTTCCGATCGAATGCTCTACAATAAAAATGTTTTGAGCCAGTGTAAAATGAAACCAATTTTCAAAATATTTTCAGTGCAATTTGGGCTCTGGTTTGGGAAGGCATTTATTTAGAACGTTAGGTTCATCATCCGGTTCGAGGGACTCAGAAAACCCGAACCGGTTTTGTCGTCGTTGAATTGGAATTGTCATTTTGCTAGTCGTCTTGCCAAAGCAGTAGAGATCGGCTGGTAC
Organism: Lordiphosa stackelbergi; assembly: GCA_018904235.1. Lineage (NCBI taxonomy): Eukaryota > Metazoa > Arthropoda > Insecta > Diptera > Drosophilidae > Lordiphosa > Lordiphosa stackelbergi. Next base: position 90,203 of record JAEIFU010000604.1, read on the forward strand.
AGTTGTCGCGCAAGCACAAAGCAAAGTGCGCCTAAGCTATTGTTGAATATATTTTCATATTTTTTCCATAGCCATTAAGATACATACAGACAGACGGCCAGACACAGATACAGACACATACTCATGCCCAGTCCCACACTTGTTCGGCATTTGGCAGTCACAGGCTGAGCATCTCCAGCCTCATCATCATCAACAGCAAACATTTTCGTGCTCAGTGGCACATTATCACATTGTATTACGATATGCGGACAACAGAGTCGACTTTTTGTTATTTGTTATTTGCATTTCTATACGTGAGTACCAAACACTGGTCAGAGCTTCTCCTGTATACAGATTCCCCACATCGTTCAGCGTTCAGCGATGATGATTGTGATCTGCGGCAACAGAATTCCAATATGGCGTACACACACACACACAGACACGCTCGTACATATATGGCACAAACAGTGTCAGAGTCCAGAGGCAGCCTCCACCCATACAAATGCCTTCAATTAAGCTTCGTTAAGATCAATTTAAAATCCCGCATAAAATATCAAATAGTTTTTGTACTTTAGTTCCATTTCTGTTGTCGCTATTCGTTGTCGTTGTCGGCTGTCCGGCTCTTCTCAGTCACAACAACAACGTTTCGAAATCCACTGCCCACCAAGCGAAACCATGACGAAGATGTATAGTTTATTTTTCCATTTTTGTTCCTCATTTTTTTCGTTAATTCTCTATGGCACTTTGGGGTCCACACTTGGCAGTTACTGTTCTCCAACTTACCCCCTTTTACACGATACTTGAACGACACTAGACGATGACAGCGACAGCGACGGATGTGCGCCGTTTATGATCTCTGACCCAGCTGATCACGAACTCGGGGAACGTTAATTTTGTTTTTTTTTGGTTTTATGATTTTGCAATCAGTTACATGATATCCTATTGGGCTTAGCTGTACCAGTGATTGGTATTAAGTCTATATCAATCAGACTAATATTTTGATTCAGTTTTCGATTATGCTTTTAATCAAACCACTTATATAACAATCATATAAATCTTTTGTTTTCCAAAAGGTTCGCTTAAAGAAGAGAATTTTTAGCTAACCCAATATACTTAAGATATATAAATTGAAAATAAGTTCAGGAGTTTGAGGCGATTACTTAAAGAGATCTAACAAAACAAAGACTATCGGATTAAGGGTTCGAGTACAAGCCGAAGCATTAGTTATAAAGCTTTTGGAACTCAATTTGAAAACTTTCATTAGGAATCTGAACTAACTTCTGTCATAGGTCTAACTATAAAATAGTCTAACTGTAAAGTAGTGCACCCTCAACGTCCGGCCATCCCAATCCTTTCAAAACAATACAAGCACCGCGACTCTGCTAATCGTAAGGCCTGCCAATTCCTCAATCGAATGTATTTTACTAATAACACTAGTTTACAGCATTTCCGATCCCGACCATTTGACAGTCATTTCATATGTAAATCCCTTCACTGAGTCCAAAAATGCAGTCCAAATATTTTTTAGTGGGGCCGTTTTCGAGAAATCGCGGAAAAGCTAGTTTTTAGATTTTGAAAAAAGTACCTTTAGAAAAATGTGTATATCTTCAGTATTGGTTCATTCATTATGAAATGGTAATGCTTTCTTGGAAGGTAATTGAATGCCCTATCATTTATTTATACATTACTTCTTAATCCGGTGCTTGACTTCGGCGTTATAAAGGCTTTTATCGGCAACTTTGCATAAAATATATCTTTTTTTTTTTTAAACTAGATTTTAAGTGCGATTTTCACCACGAATAAAATTGTGTAAAATTTATTTTATTGCTGGTCACCAAACATTTAGCTATTTAAAATACAACGCCACATAATGTATTAAAATCCGTTGGAGAATACAGAAGTTATTGGTATCTAAGTAAAAAATTGAAGGTTGCAAGTTCATGCAAATTGACTTAGATTGATTGTTTTTTTGTTCGTCGTAGGAGGCATAGTTCACATTCAAACTATTCTATTTAAGAGCTACTATGACCTGCCAAATTTATTTTGTAGCTGGTTAAGTTCTTTTGTGATTGACTAAGGTTGAAAATGAAGGTAGCTGCTCTGTTCAAATCTCTTTGAACATATTGCCGAGGGCGAGAAATTGAACTGTATTTTTAAGTGTGTAAATATTTACTTATATCACATAGGTTTTATATTTTTCTTGCTCAGGTGTAATATTTATACAAAAGTATATAACAGGGATGACTCATTTTCGACCACATAAAGAATATATATACTCTTGATCAGCATCAACAGCCGAGTCGATGTAGCCATGTCCGTCTGTCCGTTCGTCCTTCCGACTGTCCGTCCGTCCTTATAAACAAACAGATCTCACATGGTAATAGATTGAGGTTTGACATGTTTGGGACATAAACTTCTTATAATTGCATGTAGATCAAGTTTATTTTCCATTTAAAAAAAAATCATATCTTCCACAGTTTTGTAGATAGATGGTTCTACAGATAGTTAGGAATTAGCATTATATATCCGAAGAAATGATAAAGATCAGATAAGCGGATCTCAAGTTATGAGCAAAAAGGATCCCCTCCTCTACAAACAATACCACATTTCAATCAGCAAACACAATCTAAGAGAAGAGAAAGAGAGAGAGACAAACTTAGAGATGACCGTATGGTGCAGAATATATTACATGTAGTCGGGATTGACCGACTTTCTGACTTGTATTTCTTTAACATTTCTTTTAATTATATCAGGGACCGTAACTGTTGCAAGTTTTATTTAAAAAGTCCAGTCGTACCAATTATTCTTTGACATTTATTTCAAAGCTCTGAGATATTAGAAGAAAGTTCTACGATTGATTATTTCTTATATATTTACTAGCAAAAAGCCCGTCGCCCTTCGCTGCGCCTTTAACAGTATAGAACCAATATCAGAATCAGTTTGAAGTCAATCGTGAGAGTCAAATATTTACCAAATTTATAATTATTCTCTAAATTTGTTTCCTCTGTAGAGCCCAGAAATCGAATCATACATACATAGGCTTTTTGCTTGTTCAGCGTTACGACTTTGCTGCTGCGTTCTTACCACCCCCATCCCACTCCAACCAACCCCATCCACTTCTTAAACAACTTCCCTCCTACATAGCGCCCACAACCCACCCACTTCCCGCTCACATCCCACCCCCATCCCTCCCACATCCGGCCCACTCTACACCCAATTCCCACCCACCCACTTCCCCCCAGTTCCCACTCACTTTTCACAAACTTCCCCTTCACATCCCTCCCACATCCCACAGACGTCCCTCCCACTTCCCGCCCACATTCCACTCACCATCCACTTCTTACACAACTTACACCCGTTTCCCACCTACACTCCACCCACCTTCCGCCTACATCCCACCCACTTATCACCCCATTCCCGCCCAGATATAATCCACTTCTCACCACAACCCTCCCACTTCGCGTACACTTCCCACCCACCTCCCACCAGTTTCCGCCCACTTTCCACCCACCTCCCACCCACCTATTCTCCCACTTCCCAGTGGGCATCCCGCCGGTATTTCCAACATCGGAAAATGCAATCACTAATTATTTAGTATTCCATCCCAACAAACCGAGTTTCAAGTCAATCGGGTGAAAAATAGTTTTTTTCATGCAAAGTTTTACCATTAATTTTACGGCCGTTGTTTCAAATTTTCCAACATCGAAAAAATCACATCTCAATTTATTTCATTTACTATTCTTACAAACCGAGATTCAAGCCCAATCAGGTGAAAAAATAGTTTTTTCTCATGCGGAATTTTCCGGCCATTTTCCCGGGGAGCCAAATGCGTCGATCGTAACGCACCAAGCAGGTTACCTACCCGGGTTTTCCGAAAACACATTTGACAAAACTCTCATTTCCCTTTGGGTAGTTTTCAAATACAAACCGTTTCAACCATCGTGAATTTTTTCATGAGATTTTCGCTCTCGCGGGTGGATTTTCCAAAATCGGGAAAACACGTGTGGAATTATTTCGCATACTATGTTTACAAACCAAGTTTCAAGTCAATCGGATGAAAAATAACATTTTTCCCATAGAAACTTTTCCGACGCTTTTCCGACTTTTCCGGGTGGAATTTTCCAAATCCCCGTCTTAGTACGCACTTTCACCACTAACAGAAACTCCTGTTCATATTTCAGCTTTCTATATCTTACCGTCTAGGCTGTGCGTTGATTGTCAATCAGTCAGTCAGTCAGTGAATCAGAACACTCTCTTTTATATTTATAGAGATTAGAAACGGGACCATGTATCACATTCGATCTCACAAAATGTGAAAACGGGAACAGTTCTATTTATAATTTAATTTGTGTTTTTGCTTTCTTTGTTGAAGAATAGTACACACTTGTTACACCATTTTATCGAAGGTTAAGTTTTATATTTCGACGATGAATCAACTACAAAAATCGCGAGTCTAATTTAATACCCAAATACATGAGGTAAATGTAATGTGTGGTAATTCTGTTGTTGCACGATCGATTGTCTTTCTATGGTTTACCCACAAAAAAAAAAAATTCATGCAATCAAAGTGAAAGTGAGAGCAGACGCCAATCAATTAAAGCCAATCACAATTGCTATCATCATTTGTATGTATGTCTACTATATAGAGCACAGATAACTAAAGATGTCAACCGCTTGGCTTGGTCCCTTGTAATTGGTTCTCTGGCTTGCGACTGGGTCTCTGGTCAATTCGCAAAAATCGCAACACTGCGAGTGTAATTCAAATTAATTGCCGACAATTGTGGCTTATTTAAGGCACAGGCGCCATTTAATGCGCAAGAAGGGAAAGGGCTTTACTTACTGATAAGTCAAGCGAAACGATCAAAGTGTTGGGACCATTACATAATTGAAATCAATATGCAGGGCAGACAAAAAAACTAATGTTCTAAGCAGTTGATAAATGCAATACACTCAGTGGCAACCCAGAAAATTTGGTATGCACATAAACCACATTAGCATTAATATAAATAGAATCCAATGTAGAAGGAGTTCGTGTCTTTGACTCATATGAAAGTGTTGTTAGTGCAGTGATTTGTTAGCGAGCAAGGAGAACGTCTTCCCTCCACACCATTAGGCATTTACACAAAAACACAAGTAAGAAAGTTGGTTCCGACATTTTATAAAAGTTTACCACATGCTTGATAACTTGAGTACCGCCAATGTAAAGTAAATAATCTAGCGGCAGTTCTTGATTATCAACTTAAATTTGACTCTCATGTAACTTCTACTTATAATAAGGCCAGGAATGTTCTTGGAATGAATTAAAAAATCTCTTTACGACCAAGAGTATTTACACTTCTCCTTCTTAATTCTCTTCCTGCTTTAAAACCCTATTTGTCTACGTATTTAGTCTGCAGTCAACATTAGTTTTTGATTATCCTTCGTGGCTCACGTTTGCGGTTCCCCCCTAACAAGCTGCTCTGCAGTAGCGAACTTTCTTTTGCTCATAATCTGATTCATCTGCTCAAATCCTCGAGGCGATTGATAACACTAGTCTACAGCATTTCCGATCCCGACCATTTGACAGTCATTTCATTTGTAAATCCCTTCGCTGAGTGCAAAAATGCAGTCCAAATATTTTTTAGTGGGGCCGTTTTCGAGAAATCGCGAAGCTAGTTTTTAGATTCTGAAAAAAGTAACTTTAGAAAATGTTTATATCTTCTGTATCAGTTCATTTATTATGAAATGGTAATACTTTCTTGGAAAGTAATTGAACGCCCTCCCCCCGGACTTACATAGGAAACTGCTGCCAAATGTTCGGGATCGCAAAATTTGTATTATTTTGTAAACTAGTGTAATTATTGCTGATTTCTTAATATTTTTAAATAGTCCGAACCCAAACCGTGGAATTAAGTTTGTGGGTGTGGCAAAAATAAAAAATAAATTTGATCTGATTGCAAGTATAGGGATTCCATGTTCCAAAAATCTCTGAGATCTCACGTTCATACTATAGACGGACATGGCTGTATCGACTAGGCTGTTAATATTCTGCCCTGTTCTGAATTTTGAGTCGGTTTCCGTGTAAATTTTGGTTTTTCTAATACACAGTCAATAAATTTATATGGATCTTGTGATTATTTCCGTTGGAATTTGTACGGAACGGTTCATTGGGCATCTCTGTTTCGAACACGATGCTGAAGCACCCTTAACCATAAATGTAGAGCTTTATCGGGCTATCATAACATATTTTTGATGTGAAACATCTTTAATTTCGGTACGGAAGATTTTAGTAGGAGTAAAAATTGATTTCGGCGTCACGTGACGCTGACGTCATTCATATTCTGTATTGTTGTTTTGTGGAGTATTCCAGAACACACTCACACATACACAAAAGAATCGGCAGAGGGGGAAGAGAAGAGGCAGGAGAGATGCTGAAAAGGGGCAAATGGATGGGATTTTGGTTGGATCTGGGTATGACCTTTATGGGACCTATGTGTGTTCTGGGAGGGATCTAGGTGAGTTCTGGGCGGGATCTGGGATAATCTGGGTGGGATCTAGGATCTCACCTAGCTGGAATTTGGGTGGGAGAAACATTATCATTTATTTATGGATCAACACAATAAGCGAGACTTCCTGAAAAAATGAAAGAACACTGTAGCAAGTGATTTTGATTCTGCACTCAAAAAAAAGTTGTCATCACATCGACACAATTTAGACATCAATTTAAAACTATTGAGTATCGAATTCTCTCTAATACTCCGAGTATCAAATTGACATCTTCGAAAGTATTAACATGATATTTCGAGGATTTCAAATTGATACTAACGTGTATCAGGTTGACACTTTATTGTATTAATTTTTAAGTATCAATTTGACACTAGGTCTTATTAATTTAATAATTCAACTATCAAACTTTTTGTTTCATTTTGATACTAGCTTTTATTAATTTAATATTTTTCTTATCTTTGTACTATAAATTCAGTTCATTATAATCTGCCATTAAAATTAAAACAAAACATTTTATAAAAATTTTTTTTATTTTAAACTCTATCAAATTGTAATTTATTTACACTATTTAATTGAATTCGTCAAGTGTGGACACCCCTCTAAGTGGAAACATTTGTCTCTCCTCGTGTCCATGCGAATGTTGCTTAACCAGAAGTCACCATATTGGTATGCCTCTTGCTCGAACCCGTACATCAGAGTTCCCCATCCATAGACCCTGGGGCACGAACATACTCCCTGTGTGTTAGAGGGAGACATAGTCACATTTTCGCGCTCTCTTCTGGGGGAACCCTGCCGTACTTGTAGCAGCTTACGCCTTCAGAAACCTTGAGTAAAAACGCGAAAAACGCCTGTTCTGCAGCTTTCTTGGTTTCGCACCTCTCTCATTGTACGTTGTCTTCCAAAGCGCTAAAAAGGTCACAGCAGCATTCTGGCTTGTTGTGTGCCCTGTCTAAAGAGTTACATTTGTTATTTACATATATTTTCAAAAAACGACATGAATACTCAGCTGCTTATACTTACCTTGCAAATATGCGCCATTTAAAATCCATTTATTTATCTTCATAACGTCGTCTGGGAAAGGGTCCTCCATAGCCTTTTACTTTTAACTAAGTGCACATTTGTTTACACTAAAAGTAAAATCACTAAATGTGACATGTCAAGCATCGCCAGCTGCGACGTTCGGCATGCTTCGTTTTACAATTCATACATTCTTCGAATTTTCGAAATAAAAAAAAAATTGTTTAGTTTCAAATTAATACTTCTGCGCATCAAATAAATATTCGAAGTTTCAATCTAATACTTTCTAGGTTTGCATTGATACAAAAACGAGAAAGGCAAAGCTAACTTCGTCTGTACCGAAGTTTTGATACACTTGAAATAGCTTGTCTCAACGGTTAGCGACTTCGACCAAACTTCGCAGATCAGCTTAAAAACATTACATATTACCCATGACCGTGTTTGAGAGCAGTAATATTGAGAACAAAACAGTTTTTCTTACAAAAATCCATTTTCCGAACGAACATTTGTATGGCAGCTACAAGAAGTAGTCATCCGATCCGATCGGTTCCGACATATTAGCAGCGTGCAGTAAAAAGAAGACTCTGTGCAAAGTTTCAGCTCGATAGCTCCAAAACTGAGGGACTAGTTCGCGTAGAAACAGACAGACGGACAGACGGACAGACGGACGGACAAAGCTTAATCGACTCAGCTCGTCATGCTGATCAAGAATATATATACTTTATGTGGTCGGAGATGATTCTTTCTATGCGTTGCACACTTCTTTTTTTAATTTTTTATTTTGTCTGATTTATATACCATTGAGAGAGCTTGTGATTTTGAAACTAATCTCTTAAACTGAGCATCACGTTTAAAATCAAAGCCTCGTGCGTGTTAGCGACACTCACACTTTTTTTTTTATCACAATTCTGACTGCTAACAGCATAACTTACTGATATAACAGCAACTTTTGGTTCCAACAGAAAGGCGCCATAACTTACCCAGCCCCAGCAACGATTTATTAGTTTATTGCGTCCGCCTTCTGAAATCACTGGTCAAATTTTAATCACCATTTTTGACCGATAAAAGCTAAATTTAGACTTATTGAAAGAACCTTAAGATAAATTTATGAAGTACTTTTAATGATTGGCTTGGCCCTTTGGGGCTGTATAGCCAATTTTACATTACCTTTAACGATTTGGGGATTGAATGTTTAGAATTAATAATCTGTTTTACTGAAAACATCAGGCAAACCCCGCAATATTATTGAACCGATTCTGGAACATTGGTGATTTTAAAAAGGCTTCAAGTAAGTGGAGACCCCTAGGTCGAAGTTTTTATTTTAATAAGTTAAAAACAAACATTAAATATATTAGTAAGCTGGACAAAGACGGCGTTTGAGTAAACCCAAGGACTTCTACTGAAGAAGTCTAAATTTTATTATTGTATTTAATATTGTAATTAATATGTATTTGTATTTAATAGAAAATAATAGAAACGAGGCAGAACCTCAAGAAACAACAAATCGGAATAATGCATAATTAATGAAAACATCGATGTATTGATTAATCGATTGACTGTGCGGTTATTTGAAGTCCAACATCGAATGGTTCACTTTTTCTTCGATCAAAAATATTTATTATAAACTTTCGTCTTCTTTCAAGGTTTTCCATTTTTAGCTTTCTCGAATTGGTATATCAAAAGTGCTGAGTTCAAAGAAAACAACACCAATTACAATATTGACGGTGAAGTTGTAACAAAAAAAGTGTTGTGTTTTCTTGTATCCACGTTTAGATTAAAGTATCCATTTCATTGTTTTTTTTTTGGTTTAACTTCGCCGACTTTCTGGGTTAATTTTTAATTCAATATTCTTTGTTGTTGTTGACATTGGCATCATTTGTGGGCGTGCGCAGCCTGGCTTGTGCGAGTTTAATTGTTTGTAATTAAATAAAATTGTACAAGGTCGTTTACACAAAAAAGCAAATTAAACAATCGACATTGGGCGCCTGGTCTGGCCTGGCAAATCCATGGATACCAATTTGTTTTAATATAAAAACGCCGGCCGGCAATTTTCATTCGAATTGTTCAAGCATAGTTGTACGTATTGTGTGGTGCGAGTTGTAGTTGTACTACGGCAACTGAAAATTGATTCCTGCTCATTATTTCATTAAACAACGCGTCAATTGGCCAGCACCAGACTGTGTCTCTGGCTGCGCCTTCTCCTTCTCCGCCCTCTGTCCCTGCTCGTCGTTTGAGTGCTCCGTGATTTTCGCTTGCAGTTTGATTTGATTTTATGAATGAAATTGTATCAATTGATTGTTTTGGTGTTGTTATCGTTGCCTTTTGATCATCGATAATTAAGTCGGGGGCGGGGATGTGATGAGTTTGGCCACAGATTCCGATTCGGTCTCTAAATAGATTAGAATTATTGAAAGTGGGCCGGAGACTGAAGACTTGTGTGGCTTAATGAACAAATCAAATTGTCTAATGGTAATCTAATTGATTGGGTGTTTGAGTTGTTGGTGTCAGGCATTTCAATTAAACATTAAGTAAGCATTAATTAAATATATATTTCTGAAGAGTGTTGCAACCAGAGATTAGCCCTGAAATGGAATGCGGAGTGCTACAAATTATGTTAAGTTTCATGTGGAAGAACCGCAATTTACACATTTGTGTAGTGAATTTCATATTACTTAACCCAACTGAAGTAATCAAATTTTAAAAAAGTTGTCCACCCATAGGTGACAATGCTTTTCTTGGCAGAACAACCAAAATAAATTGAAGTATACAAAAATTGAGATATCGGAAACTGTCCTTAAACGAAAAATTGCCTTAAACAATTGTCCCCATCAGGAAAAAGATCAAAATTATATAAAAAATAGAGGGAAGCTAACTTCGGCTGTACCGAAGTTCATATCCTTCTAGCATGATATATGCTGCCAGTTTGATATATGGCTATACGATATATGCATCAAAAAATTTTTTGTCACTAAAACTACATTTTGGACCGATCGTTCCTATGGCAGCTATATGCTATAGTCATCCGATCCGGCCGGTTCCGACAAATGTGCAGCGTATTTATACAAAAGACTTGACAAAATTGTGTGGTAGTATATAATTAGATCTGTACAAAGTGGGAGCGATAGCAATAAAAACAAAAAAGTTTTTCTTACTAAGACTTTTTTCCAGATCTATCTTTTGTATGGCAGCTATACTATATAGTTGTCCGATTTTGATAAATCTCGATGAAATTATGTGAAATCATAGAAAACTTATAAATACGGGGGTTGGGAGCGATAGCATTGAAAACAAAAAAGTTTTTCTCACTAAAACTACTTTTTCAACCGATCGTTCCTAAGGCAGCTATATGCTATAGTCATCCGATCCGGCCGGTTCCGACAAATGTGCAGCGTATTTATACCAAAAGACTTCGTGCAAAGTTTGGTTGAGATAGCTTTAAAACTGACGGAGGAGATAGCATAGAAACAGGCGGACAGACGGACGGACAGACGGACATGGCTATATCAACTCAGCTCGTCATGCTGATCAAGAATATATATACTTTATGTGGTCGGAGATGTTTCCTTCTGTGCGTTACAAACATCCGGACAATTTTAATATATCCTCTCCAAGGGTATAAAAAGAGGAAAAATAAAGGGTAATTGTCCACTATATGTCCTTCCTCTCCGAAAATTCCAGAATTATTTTTCCTCGACGGACCGCGAATTATGAAGAATTTACGTGCAGAAATTAATTGGCGATCATCCATGGTTTCTTTTTAAATGAAATTTTAAAATTGGCTTTTTTTGCGCCAAAGTTATGCATGTGCTTTTCTTCAAATGTCAAATAAATCAAAAAAAATATTGAATTTGAGAATGGTTCTGCGAGTACGTTTGTTCAAAGATTGTGAATAATATGGCTTGTGAAAATACAATTTCGAAGATTTTGTCGATGTCGGAATTTGAAGTTATTGACTTCCTTATAAGTCATAATGTCATATTAAAGGAAATGAACTGTCCAAAATGTGGTGAACTGTGCAAAATTTCGTCCAAATGTTGAGAGGTCCTTATTTCGTTGCCATTCCGAAGTGCAAATGGAGTGCAATTTTGTAGAAAGTGTTCGCAAAAACACTTTTTTGCCAGTATAAAATTTTCTATAACCAAATTTTTGGAATTTGTTATGTGGGAGTTTTTGGAGGACGAAATGGGGTGGTCCCGTCAATATATTGTTGACTGAAAAAGTTTCCTGAAGAAAGTATGCATTGACTGGAGTGTACAGACGTTCCGTTATTGGAGGACCTGGAATGGTAATTGATGACAAACGGAAGTTTAATTGTGGAAGAATAGTGGAAGGCCAATGGGTGTTTCGAGGCATCGAGCGGGAGTCCGGTGAGTTTTAATAGTGCCGGTCGAAACCCGCGACAAAAGTACGTTGCTCAGCGTTTTTAAGAAGCGAGTTGCCGATGGCTCTTCTATAATGACGTACTGTTGGAACTCCTACAATTGTCTTGAAGACGAAGGGCATATCCATCAAACGGTCAATCCTTCCAAAAATTTTGTGGATCCCGATACTCAGGCTCACACACTCAACTTTACCTCTAATGGGAGGTGTGGAAAAAAGTTTAATTACTCGATTTTTATACTCTGTACTGAAGGTACATAGAATATATTAAGTTTGTGCAAAAGTATGTAACAGGGAGAAGGAATCATTTCCGACCCTATAAAGTATATATATTCTTGATCAGCATCAACAGCCGAGTCGATATAGCAATGTCCGTCTGTCTGTCGGTCTGTCTGTCCGTCCGTCCGTATGAACAAACAGATCTTAGAGATGGTAAGAGATAGAGGTTTGACATGTATGGGACAAATGCTCTAATGCTCTTGCAGGCAGATCAAGTTTAATTTCAATTTTAGCCACGCCCCTCCCGCCCCCGCAATTTTGAAAAAACGTCATATTATATCTTCCACAGTTGTGTAGATAGAGGATTCAGAGATAGTTAGTCATTAGCAATATGTATCGATTTGCCGAAGAAATGATAAAGATCAGATGAGCGGTTCCCAAGTTATGAGCAAATAAGTGAATCATCCACGTCAACTATTGGGTTGCCCAAAAGTAATTGCGGATTTTTCAAAAGAAAGTAAATGCATTTTTAATCAAACTTAGAATGAACTTTAATCAAATATAGAATTTCCATTTTGTTCGATAACCTTTTGCCATCTTCCCGGCAATTTTTGTGTTCCACGCTCATAGAACTTCTGGCCTTTATCTGCAAAAAACTGAACCAAGTGCGATTTTATAGCCTCATCATTGCCGAAAGTTTTACCATTTAAGGAGTTCTGCAAAGATCGAAATAAATGGTAGTCTGATGGTGCAAGGTCAGGGCTATATGGTGGATGCATCAAAACTTCCCAGCCAAGCTGTCCCAGTTTTTGCCGGGTCATCAAAGATGTGTGTGGTCTGGCGTTGTCATGATGGAAAATGACACCTTTACGATTGATCAATTCTGGCCGTTTCTCGTTGATGGCTGCATTCAATTTGTCCAGTTGTTGACAGTAAACATCCGAATTAATCGTTTGGTTCCTTGGAAGCAGCTCAAAATATACCACACCCTTCCAATCCCACCAAACAGGCAGCATAACCTTCTTTTGGTGGATATCAGCCTTTGAAGTGGTTTGAGCTGGTTCACCATGCTTGGACCATGATCGTTTTCGATTAACGTTATTGTAAACAATCCATTTTTCATCTCCAGTTATGATTCGCTTTAAAAATGGATCGAATTCATTGCGTTTAAGATGCATATCACAAACGTTGATTCGGTTTGTTAAATGAATTTCTTTCAATTCACGTGGTACCCAAATATCAAGCTTTTTCACCAGTCCAAGACTTTGTATGTGATAATGAACGGTTGATTTTGGTATATTTAACTTCTCTCCTATCTCACGCTCAGTTACATGACGATCCAATGCGATTAATGCTTTGATTTGGTCATCATCAACTTCATTTGGCCGACCTGAACGTGGCTCATCTTTAAGTGAAAAATCTCCAGAACGGAATTTGCGAAACCAATTTTGACACTGTCTTTCTTTTAAGGCTTTATCACCATACACATCACGTAACTTTTTAGCAACCTCTCTGCGCTTTTTCCTTTACGGAAATAATAAAGTAAAATATGACGAAAATGCTCTTTTGTGGACTCCATATTAAAAAGGGCGCCAATCAAACAAATGTAAACAAAATTACGCGCACTTTTTTCTAAAGCAAGCTAATAGTGACAGCTAATAACTGACAAAAGAAAGAATGCAATTACAGAGTCACAAGCAGTTAAAAAAATTATAAACGCCGACTATATGAAAAATCCGCAATTACTTTTTGGGCAACCCAATAAATAGATCAAATACATCGAGTCGGAAAATAAAACTTGCTGCAAGAATGCCTTTAGATATTGACTTTTCTACATTTTGTAGTAGAATGACTTGCAGCATATGGGGAATCTCCGTTTTCGTCTCGCGGTACCACCGCTATGTATAACTTCACGAGGGGGAGCTGGCATGAAAGCACCAGCTAGATTCCTTTCTAGGACTTGTAATCAATCTGCGCTGTCTTTCAGCGCGACGCAGGGACTTGATTATTTCAGCTGCGAAATTGCTAAATGCAGACCAATTATTTTGCGAGCTAAGTAGAATGCCCATCAATTCCCATCTAGGCTTCCCATTTAGCAGCAAATCCAGGAGAGACAAAAAGGAAATGCTCCGCCTCTTCCATGATCCCTGCACAGTGTGTGCAAAAAGCTTTTTGAAATGAGAAAACTAAACTTCGCTTTTCTACACGCCGCATGTAGAAATGAGCAAAACAAACGCGGCATGCAAAAAAGATGCACAAAAGTAATCGGTTGATAATCCCGGTCTAAACGTGTGGATATGTACCACGTAATGTGGTCGCTATGGCTTTGAATTCTTTTCATTTGTTTTTTAATTTATTTAAATAAATGGCGAGGCTAACTTGCATATATTCGGTGTTTTTGCTTGGATCTTATTGTGGTATACAGAATAGATATAAATTGGGCCAAACCTAATAAATATTAAGTCACTAGATTCAAACTTAAAAATTGTAGCTCTGACAATTTTTCGCAGTTAGAGTGAGGAGGAATTTGGCAAATCTTAAGCAAACCTGATCTGGGTACGTTATACACCTACCTTCATGCAAAAATTTAAAAATCTACCTCATGGATCAACTCGTTTATACAGAGAGAGAGAGACAGTCTGTCGCTGTTAAAAGATGGAGGAGGTGGAATTTTCCAAATCTGAGACAAACTCGATGTGGGTACAGTATACACAGAAGAACGGACATTGGTAAATCGACTCGGCTAAATCGAAAGTGCTGATCAAAAAAATAAAAATACTTTATAGGGTCGGAAATGATTCCTTCTCCCTGTTACATACATTTGCACAACTTCATAATCCCCTTTTACCATTTTCAATGGGTACAGGGTTTCAAAACGGCTCGATATTTTTCAATTGGAAAGGTTGGTTTATGTCATTTATTTATCAAAAACAATTTCGTTCAAATGACCACTACGGCTGACTTGGTAATGTTTTCGGTCGAGCGCACCGGACGAGTACGTACACGGGTTGGTTTATCCACCAACATTCCCGTTTCACGAACTCGCTTCACAAATTGATCCACAAATTGAGTTTGTTTTGTTAAATGGTTTTTTTTCTAATTTCGCACAGTTTGAGTCCAATTTGGGAAATATGTTTTTAATATTTCCCAACTTTCTTCAAGCGAATAGCGACCCATTTCGTAAATGTCAAAGTTTTTACTAAATATTAGTCGCTTTCCGAATGACATTTGACGTTTTTAAAGTCAAATTATGAATAGTTCAAATTCCAAACACTAGATGGACCACCTTGTACTTCTGACAGAAATTCTTTAGCCCTTCACATTCAGTTTCATTCCAAAACTCTTATGTACTTTTAAAACAGCTCTGATATAAGAGCAAGTTGCTTACAAAATAAATATGCATACATATTTTCCACATTTTGTATATACATATGTAAATTCATTGGTATTCATACTCGATTTAAAGAAGAAATTCCAAAATACGTACACACTAGTCACAGTGCCAGTGCCATGGCAATGTTGATGGACCGTCTGAGAGGGGGTTGGTAGGAAACGGTAGGTGGTAAGAGGCGCGTATGACATGCGGGCAAGTTTTTAAATTGATCTTAACGAAGCTTAATTGATTGTCCATGTATTGGTTTGCAGTGTGTGTGTGTGTATGTCTGAGCCCCATGACTGAGTGCTGACTACACTTGAAAAAATGTTGGAATTAATTCACTCAGTAATTGTAATTTCTTTGGAGAATAACGTACATAATTTTGAGCAGTGTTCAGTGGAGTAGATGACGGGCACAGTCAGCGCAGAGCAGCCACAACAAGTGCTATCATTTGTCAACAAAATGTTGTACAAGAGAATGTTATAATACGTAAAATACCCCGACAATTCCAAAGAGAAAAACTTGAATAAATCTATCCCAAAAACCGGGCTGGGCGTGGACAAAAAAATTCGTTCCCGTCAAGTCCCGATCCGGACCAACCTAATTATTAATTCAATCCCATCCCACCCGATCCCGCACTTTTTTCTCTTGTCCAGCGGGAATCCTGCACTTTTTTGTCTACACTAATCCCGTTCCGCCCCGATCGCGACAAAATCTATGCCGTCCCGTCCCGATGCCGACCAACAATTATCAATTCAATCCCGTCCAGCCCGATCCCGCTCTACTTTCCCGTCACACACCCATCTCTAGTTTTAAGCATCGATTAAAAAGAGGAAAGATAAAAAGACACTCTACAGATAGGTCGAAAAAGTACACAGAGGGAAAAAACCGAGAACATTGAACTAAAATGAGCACAAACGTTAACAAAAAGTATGCATGAACGGGTTTTCTCAAATGTAGTGCACTTCAAGAACAATTTTTTGAGACCGCAAAAACTCAAATCGAGTTGATATTGTTCCATTTCTGAGAACATGATTTGAGTTTATCTTGTTCCAAATTCAAGAACATTTTAAACTCAACTGGGAAAAAATGTTGATTACACTTGGGGACCAGGTGTGGGCGGATTCCTCACAATTGGGTGAAATAGGGAACGGGGCCATACCTCTTTTGATTGGAAGACTCCTTGGATATGTGCGCCTGCTGCTTCTTTCTCCACCCATATATTCCCTAGGAATCAGAAACATCGCTTCAACGACCCACCCCCACCTGACTCGTTTTATTTAAGTTTTTCAGAAAAACACAGAAAAATTTGATCTGAACTCGGTACCTTATGCATTCAACGAATGGAATGACGCGCTAGCCAATTCAGCCGTTGAGCAGTTTTGCAGATGTACTTCTAGAGTGCTGCTTAACCTTTGTTGAGCTGACAAAAGAGAGAGAACAAAAAGAGAGCCAACTCGCTCTCACTCGCTCTTTCTTGAAAACCGGTTTTGTTGTTCTTCAAAGCAAATATTATCCGATTGAGAACAACTTTACTCATTTCAAGAACATTTAGAACATTCGTTCTCAAAAATTTTGAGAACATTCTGTTCTCATTTTAACTTAAAGGCAACTTATTTTCTGAACACGTTTTTCCCCTCAGTGTAGTTCTAGTGCGTCTTTAATCTTTCCAGTTAAAAATATTTTCTGATTCAGCACAATTTTTATGATTTTGATCAAATTCGGAAAAAAATTATAAAATAGCTGCTATTAACATTGTTCAAAGCGAAAATGAAATTCTTCCATGAAAATCATTCAAAACCTTTATTTCTTCCTGTTTATATATCGCTCACTTACTTCAATACTGACATAACTCAATAATAGTTTCGAGTTAATTAATTCAAATATTATAAATTTAGAATGCTTATTGATAAAACATAAAATGTGAAGTTTTAACTGAAAGCCGATGTATGTTTGCTCAATATCGACTGCAGGACAACTGAGATATGACGTTTTTGCATTGACATGAAAATGAACCTGTAAAATTATAATGAGACATATTTTCTTATCACATAAAAAGTAAAAAAGATATCAATTCATAAATACACAAAATAGTACACAATACAGTGAGTATTTCTGCATCATTAAATCAAAAATCGTATTTTTTGAGGTATGCCAGTATTGAAGTAAGTGAGCGATATGTAAACTTCGGTCGAGCCGAAGTTAGCTTCCCTCTATTTGTTTACCCTGTATATATATACCCTGTACCCATTAAAAATGGGTAAAAGGGGATCAGGAAGTTATTAAAATGTATGTAACAGATAAAAGGAATACTATATAAATATATATTCTTGATCAGCATCAACAGCCGATTCGATTCTTAGAGACTATAAGAGATAGAGACACAAATTTTACATGTGCATGTGAACCTTTGTGTCCACCTTATCTAGATCAAGTTTGTTTCAGACTTGCAAAATTTCCCCCGTCGCCCCTTAGTCCCCAAAAATTAATCACATTAATATATTGCCCCAGAATTCGCTGAAATCGGCATTTAACCACTTCTGTTTTTGTCCCGTGCGAATGCAATGTTTTTATGCGATTATCTTGAAAACAAACATTTTTCCAAAATCCATGTTTGCACCAATTGTAGGGCTATTGAAGAGCTACAAGTTAAGCCCATTGTGAAAATAAAAATCCGCAGTATTTTAACTTTTTTTTAAATTTAAATGCGAAAGATTGTCCGGTTCGACGTCATTGAAATGCCCATATATATTATCTTAGGCCTTATATCTATCTATTTTGAAAAGCGCAATAAGAAACGAGCAAAAACACTAAAGTTATACACGAAACAATTTTGCTTGTGAGAGCGGGGGAGGGAGCGCCCATTTCAGGCAGCTAGAGAGTATGAGTCAGTGTGCGAGCGCGCTTGTGTACCAGCGTGTGTGTACGTGTGTGTGTCAATTGTACAGGGTATTTTGGAGTCGGGCCAATCTACTGCAACGCTCTTACTTGTTTTCAAATGGGTTTAGTAGTTTAATTGCAATGATCAAAAATATTTAAAACAAATTGATTATATACTTTTCTAAACGCTTAGGAAAAATTATTAAAAAATGCAACAAAAAATATTTTTCTTTGTTCTACTTAAGAATGGCATTTCTACAAAAAAAATATGGTATTAGTAAAGAATATCTATGGATAAATACCGCAGCTGAAACAACTAATTGGAGGAACTCACTGCCAATTTTGAGTATTTTGTTTGCGTTAATCCAGATGAGAAAATATTCAAAAACAGAACAAATGACAAAAGTATTAAAAATGTATTTTTTAAAATATCTTCGAAATTCGTGATTTTTAATGCCGGTACCTGCACCCAATGGGGCCAAGCTTCGGTATTTGTCCTAGGAGTGTGATTCTTAAGTAAAAAAATAATTTGTTTTGAATTTTATAATATTTTTCCTACTCTTTAAAAAAATCTGGCGTTTTGAGCAAAACAAATATTTTTTCATTTATTCAAACCAGTAAACTCATTTGAAAACAGTGTCTTACACGATTATTGGATTTTCAATAACCTTTCGATTTCAGCCTTGATTGACTTCATCTATTGTTTTTAAATTGATATTTGCCTTAAAATGTAATATGCCCGGCTACTATGTATCAGGGGTGTCCTGGAAATCTCTATAGATTTTCGTATAAACGATTGCACTTCGAACTAAACTGGGACTACTTTATTTGCGAAGTGCCAAGAATCAGACCGCCTACTAGATTATGTAAAAGGAAAACCGAACGCATCAAATCTACTTGGCTTTGATCAGGCGGTTTAAAATCGCTCAATTGGCATCCAATCTAGCCGGTCATATTTGAGCACCTTAACATATAAAACTCAAACAGCTCTAATATGAAATGCTGACGTTTTAACGAAAACCTCCAGAGATTTCTGTGAGACACCCGTATATAAGCGATTTGAAACCGGCTTTTACAAGCAACATTTTTTCTTGCATATGATCTAAAGGGTGAAATTCAGAAAAATGTATCAAATCTTTATTTGAGTCGATAGAATGATCTATATAATTTAATGTTTAAAGATGATTTTATGTAAATGTTGACCGCAGCTGCGACTCAAATGGTTTATACGCTGGGTACAATTTTGGCATACTCTCTCGCCCGGTATGTATGTATAAATTCTTCAATATTGGCTTCCAGTGAGTCAACGGTTGTGGGCTTTAGAAATGAGCATTATCATAGCCCCCAAAAAATAGTCTAAAGGCATTATATTGCACGATCTAGGCGGCCAATTGACCGTCCCCAAACGTGAAATAAACTGTTCACAGAACTCGCCTCTCAATTGGGCCATTGTTTTGCGTGCTGTGTGGCAAGTGGCACCGTCTTTTTGAAACCACATGTCAGCCAAGGTTTTGAAAATATAAATAACAAAAAAAAAAAAAAATATAAATCGTATATATATAATTTTTTTGCCAGTTTTTTATATAGCAGCTATACGATATATTCATCCGATTTTGATCAAACTCTCTAAAATTGTGTTGAGACAGATAATATTTATAACTGAAACGTACAAACACGCTACCATTGAAACAAAAAGTTTTTTCTCAAAAACTATTTTTTTCGACCGATCATTCCTATGGCAGCTATATGCTATAGTCATCCGATTTGGATCAGACTTGACAGAATTATGTGTTAGCATATCATATTGATCAGTAACGAGTTTGGGAACGATAGCATTGAAAACAAAAAAGTTTTTCATACTAAAACTTTTTCAGATCTATCTTTTGTATGGCAGCTATACTATATAGTTGCCCGATTTGCATAAAACTTGCTGAAATTATGTGAAAGAAAAAAACTTATAAATACGAGGTTTTGGAAGCGATAGCATTGAAAACAAAAAAGTTTTTCTCACTAGAACTACTTTTTCAACCGATCGTTCCTATGGCAGCTATATGCTATAGTCATCCGATCCGGCCGGTTCCGACAAATGTGCAGCGTATTTGTACCAAAAGACTTCGTGCAAAGTTTGGTTGAGATAGCTTTAAACTGACGGAGGAGATAGCATAGAAACAGACGGACGGACAGACGGACAGACGGACATGGCTATATCAACTCAGCTCGTCATGCTGATCAAGAATATATATACTTTATGTGGTCGGAGATGCTTCCTTCTATGCGTTACAAACATCCGGACAATTTCAATATACCCTCTCCCAGGGTATAAAAGTTTTATTATTAAAAATTTGTTTAAAGGTTTTTTTTTAGGGGTTGGGGTAAAAATCACCGTGTTTTTAAGGACCAAGAAAAAATTATTATTAGACACCATAACCTAATTTTTGTACTCCCGGTAATCCACAGTGATTGTAACATTTTTGTACTGCTTTCGATTGTCTTCAAAGATACTGATTATTTTTGAGTAATTCAAGTGAAATCTTAGCATAATAATAATTATTTCTGATCAAAAAAAAAATAGAGGAAAGCTAACTCGGCTACCGAATTTATATACCCTTGGAGCATGATATATTTCTGCCAGATTTTTATATGGCAGCTATACGATATATTCATCCGAATTTGATCAAACTCTCTAAAAGTGTGTTGAGACAGATAATATTTATAACTGAAACGTAAAAACACGCTACCATTGAAAACAAAAGAGTTTTTCTCACTAAAACTATTTTTTCGACCGATCATTCCTATGGCAGCTATATGCTATAGTCATCCGATTTGAATCAGACTTGACAGAATTATGTGTTAGCATATCATATTGATCAGTAACGAGTTTGGGAGCGATAGCATTAAAAACAAAAAAGTTTTTCATACTAAAACTTTTTTTCAGACCTTAATTTTGTATGGCAGCTATACCATATAGTTGCCCGATTTGCATAAAACTTGCTGAAATTATGTGAAAGCATAAAAAACTTATAAATACGAGGGTTGGGAGCGATAACATTGAAAACAAAAAAGTTTTTCTCACTAAAACTACTTTTTCAACCGATCGTTCCTATGGCAGCTATATGCTATAGTCATCCGATCCGGCCGGTTCCGACAAATGTGCAGCGTATTTGTACCAAAAGACTTCGTGCAAAGTTTGGTTACGATAGCTTTAAAACTGACGGAGGAGATAGCATAGAAACAGACGGACGGACAGACGGACAGACGGACAGACGGACGGACGGACAGACGGACATGGTCGGAGATGCTTCCTTCTATGCGTTACAAACATCCGACAATTTTAATATACCCTCTCCAAGGGTATAAAAATGATTAAAGCTATACACTCTGGAAAGTGTATTATAATTTGCCCAGAAGTTTGCAACGCATAGAAGGAATCATCTCCGACCACATAAAGTAGCTGAGTCGATTAAGCTTTGTCCGTCCGTTGTCCGTCTGTCCGTCCGTCCGTCGTCTGCTTGCGCGAACTAGTCCCTCAGTTTTGGAGCTATCGAGCTGAAACTTGCACAGAGTCTTCTTTACTGCACGCTGCTAATATGTCGGAACCGACCGGATCGGATGACTACTTGTAGCTGCCATACAAATGTTCGTTCGGAAAATGGTTTTTAGTAAGAAAACTGTTTTGTTCCTCAATATTACTGCTCTCAAACAAGGTCATGGGTAATATGTAATGTTTTTTTAAGCTTTCGATCTGCGAAGTTTGGCTCGAAGTCTCTAACCGTTGAGACAAGCTATTTCAGCGCATCAAAACTTCGGTACAGACGAAGTTAGCTTTGCCTTTCGTTTTTATTTTTTGCCTAAAATAAAACTCAAACTTAATTTACGGCTTTTGTGTTTAACTTTTCGCGGATGTGATTAAACACTTGATCATGGTTGAATACCTTCATATGATACTCACATGTCCTTCAAGGACCGAATATTGCTGATTTTTGTGAGTTCTAAGTTACTGATATTGCTGGGGGTGTAGAATGTAGAGAGTCTCGTCAGAATCCTGAGGGCATTCTTTCCTTGTTGGATTAACTTTTGGAACCTTTTGAGGTCGTGGTTCAATTATTAATGCTTTATTGTCTCATCCCCTGGTGTTTACCCAGGAGGCTGTTCTAAGCACATTCTTTCACTTTAGAAGCCCTTTTATTGTGTGTTGGCCTATAGCGCAGTGGGGACTCTGGACCTACCAATGCGGTGGTTGCATCTTTGCGTGCCAATTCGTCGACCAATTTGTTTCCGGGGATGTTGTTGTGTCCCGGCATCCATCCTAGGTCAGGTCGTTCCTGCTGCCTAGTTGGTCAAATTTGTTCTTTGTCTCTAAGACTAGCTTAGAGGCTAACTTATTGCTGCTGAGCGCTTTAAGCGCTGCTCGGCTATCGGAGAGTATAGCTATTTCTCTATTATGGTAGTTCTTTCCCATATTACGGACTGCACAACAGGAGATTGCACTGCGAGGCGCAAAATCTGCAGATTTGGGAAACACATTCTACACCCAAGCAATATAAGTAACTTAGAACTCATAAAAATCCTGGCTTTTGTACAGAAATAGGGCTGTTAGCAACAGACCAAAATTGGTCGCGGTGTACCCCTTTTACCAACAACAAATAATAAATAACACTGCTCGACAGCATTTTTCCCCAAACCTCCAAACCAACTTTTTTCTAAAGTAAATTGACCCGCTGATCACGAAAATCACCCATATAAAAAAATTTTATCGACGCGTTATCGAGATATTATCGATAAACGGTTTTTTCAATTTTTCCAAAGGCTCACTTAAACTCTCATAACTTTTTTGTTTTTCAATCGGTTTGAGTTTCTAAGTTAATTTTAAAGAAAACACTTGGCCAAACAGTTTGTTCTCTGACAAAATGAGCTGGGATCTGTGCTGTCGGAGCTATGGGCTCAAAATAAAAAAAAAATTTAATTTTGCTAAATTTCAAAATTTATCGAAATTAAAACGCTTGTAGATTCATAACTATCCAAAATTGTTATGTTTTTTTAATTGGACAGTAAAACTATTCAATTTCCTTTTAAAATAAGACCCTCACATACAGTAATCGGACATGAAATGGCTATCTCAAGTTTTGGTGAAAAAGGGCAGACTGACAAGTTTTCAAATTACTTCAGCATTTATAAAAACCAAGTGATTCTTACACTCAAGAGTCAGATAATTTAATGTTCCCCTGATCAAAAGTTACACTGTGACGGTTTGACACTTAAGCGTGACGCTACTGACGCAGTGTAAACCGAACCTTAGTTGCTGTTAAAAAATTATTGGCAAGTGTTTACCCCTAGAAAATTATGGTTAATCTTAATTTAATTTCTAAGAACGTTAGGTAAATTAAGTCCAGAAAAGGCCCAAACTGAAATGCAAAGAGAGCGTTAACTTATTTTGCAATGTTTACGGGTTGCATGTTAAAACTATCGAACGACATAACAAATGGAGTCGCTTTAAATAACGTATTTAATTACTTCAAACTGTCAATAAAAAAATTAAGGTGCTAATGGGGTTCCACAACTGTTATGCGTAAATTGCCGTAGAATTCTCGCAAAGGAAATCTTCAGAAGAAAAAAATAACGTATTTGATAGTCTAATGATTTAAAGGGTACAACAAGAGATCCAGAGATCGCTTGAAAAAATTGATACGAAATCTTCAGTATTTCAGGCTATTTTTCAGGTAACACGGGTCTAGCCGAGCATTAATCAAAAGATCATTAATTGTCATTCCTACAGATTAATTCAAATTTTCATATAAAATTTTCAAATTCAAATACTATCAACAGTTTTCACAATGTCTCTGAAATTTCTCACTTTCTGATCTCGAACCTTAACGCCTTATGAAAATTTGAGTGTCGAAAGCGATGAGAAACGAGAGAGGATTCACCAGGAAATGATGTCAATTAAGCACAGGTACTAAGGCAACAGGGGCTTTAATAATTATTGTCATGGACTCATCTGAGAGTCTCAAAGAATCGCATTTCTGCTGCAAAAGTGGTGCCCTATATTTTGAAAGTGATTAAAATGAAATTTTATTGATTTTGCAATAAATATGTTTTATTAGAATTATTCTACGCCGGAGCTCACTAAACCACTCAAAAACAGCCCA